>SNQJ01S0045978.1:5568-46905 GCA_010110895.2 Picea sitchensis
GGGCGATTTCTTACACTTTGGCCTTAGCCTTCTCAAAGCCTCAGGTCACTGGGGATGTCTCCCCTGGGGTACATTGATATACTTCTAAATAAAAAGGGGTTTCCTATTAAGGTGACAGTGATAGGTCACCCCCTGTTACGCCAATCTTGTATCTACTTGCTTTGGGATTTAAGCAAGTACAAATTGTGCGATAACATGTCCAAAATTCCTTTGGCTCGCCATGCTTTATCAATATCAAATGAATGTCAATGTTGTTTTTCCATCTGACAACTTGTACATACATTATGATGTTCTTGAATGGATGGAAAACTATCCACCATAGTAGTCTAACGAAGTACAAATAAACAATGATAACTTAGATGTCCATAGGTCCTTTCATGTCAGAGTACACTGGTATTATCTACCTTAACTAGTGCATACACCTTCGTTTTCTTTAGATCAACAAGTTTATACAATCCATTCTCACCAATACCAACAACGATGAACTTGTTATTATGAAGAGTAGAAACTATACATTTGTTTCTATTGGACAGAGACCCAGTCAAGAAGAAAAGACTATTTTTGGGAAGAGAAGCAAGAAGGGAAGAAAGGACAGCTAGAAGGAAAAACAACACATGCGAGGGAAGCATGTGAGGCGCACATGCAAGGGAAACCTAATGATGTTAGGGTTAGTGTTTTTTCAATGTATTGTAATGGCTGATGAGCCAAGAATATATATAAGTAGTACTTAGTAGGTCTAATGGAGAGGGGCAGACAAACAAGAGAGAGAGCGAAGGACATAGGGAGAGTCCGAAAGTTGTAAGGTCTGCAAGACTGTACTATTTTGTAAGCTGGTGAGCTAGGGAAGAATTGAGCAACTCGATCCCAATGGTTAGATCGTAGGCTGAGGAGCTTGGTGCGATCTAGTCAACCTCACAAGGATCGGGAAGCCCGTTGAGAGTGTAAGATCCAAGACTGTAAACAGGCGCGACGTGACATATTACTGAAACATAATATAGAGCTTGCGAGCCAGATATTTGTGGACGTAGCCCAGGAGGGGGTGAACCATGGTAAAACTTGTGTTGTTTGATTGAATGTATGCATCAGTATTGTGGTTAAGAATTAAATGATAGATGAATGAATGAATGAACGAACTAGTTAGATCTGAGATTCCACATGCAAGAATAAAATGACTACTTTAATAAAATGTTAGACTAATAAATAAAGATCACAAGGTACAACCACATATATCCACTCATTTCCGGGATGTAAGCACCTGAGTATTGTAGTCACCCATAGAGCTATCTTGGGTGAGACTGCGCAATACACCCTGTGGGATGCGTTGCCTTCTGGTTTACCAGGGGGGCCAATAGTCTTAGAGTGATTTTGTTGGAAGCTTGTTGAGTTTGAACCTGGATCAATCTATGTCAGTAAGGTAGGGTCATAGTAGATAATTGATAAAGTAGAATAACAAAATCAAACAAATGGTTTTGTTGCCAGTTGGTTGGAACATGATGGGATTGAGTGAATGAGATCTGCTGAAGATGCGTCAAAAGAATGCCAGATCTGACGACAAGATGTTAAGAGAATGAGAATCTAAAAGGGGATGTTGATATTGTGGAACCCAACGAAGGCATAGATAGAGAGCTGGTTGAAAACAGAGGAGATGGAGTTTGCGCAGAAAGATAATAGAAACCCGAAGTTAACACTGCAAAAATATATGGACAAGTACGTATTCAACGACTAACATGAAGTATTTTTCTGTGATTTCCCACATGTGTTGCAAGAGTGGATATCAAGGTTGAAAGAAAACCATTCTACAAATCGGACCAGATAACTAGCATGGAATCCTGTAGAGATCATGTAGTTACAACAAGTTAATAACAAACTTACATGTGCAATAGATTTATGGTTAGACAACATTGTTGCAGGATTTATCACAAAATTTGCGGTAGATACAACAAAGTCTTACAACACAACGGAGAAAGAGTTCATGAAGGGACCTCGAGGTAGGTATATCAGATTGCTATATAATTCCATTAATATATTACTATATAACAAATATGTAATGACAATGGCCTCAAACAACTAAACGTCTTTGCGTGGATGGGGGAAGGGGGGAAGCACTGACAAGAGAAGGAGAAATAGATAAAGGAAAGAAGGAGGAGGTGTTAGACTGAATCATGATGGAAAAAGACCAGATCAAGCAGATCATGGCAACAACTAGAAGAACGTGCAGTGGAGTACCCTACCAATATAATATGAACACCAAGAAGAGAGCCATAGTCGCGATGGAAGGCTTGGCAAATGATGAAGAAGATGTAGAGGATCTCCGGGATGTGGAGAAGATTGAGGAAATCCTGCGTGTGACATATGAGAGGAAGATGAGAGGTCCAAGAGCGGGAATATAAGGAAATAATCCTATCCATATCAGTGTCAGTGTGAAACCCATAAACCCATGTTTGACTAATAGACCAATAAGAACACCACCATTTAGAGAACCAAATTTCGGGAAAAGGAAGACAACATAAAGTACATCTACACAGGGAACAACAACTGGGGGAACCAATTCAAGAAGAATTAGTCAAGTATCTACACCGCACGAAGGTAGTAGTTCAACATTCAGGATGGCAGGACATGATCCCACCACCAGGTTACCAGAATTCAAAGGAGAGGCATTGAAGGACCCTAAGAATCACTTGTTCATTTGTGAAAAGATATGGGAAGCAAAAAAGATCACAGATGAGGACACTAAAATTGCGTAGTTAGACATCACGCCAAGAGATCGCGCACTGGATTGATACATGAGCTTAGCTGCAAACAGTTCGCTAGGGACAACCATAACGATTAGAGATATCAAAAAGCTATTGATAAATGAATTCTAGAAGCCTAACTCATAGGATCAATACATGAATGCGATGATCATCGAGATTAGACAGAAACCAGGAGAATCTGTGTGGGAGATTGGCCAGAGATTCAAACATTTAAAGGGAAAACTAAAGTATGTCATGACAGATATGCAACATAGGCATCTGTTTGTCAATTCACTACTCCCACACTTGAAATACCCCTTGCGACAATAGAAGTTTNGAGAATCTGTGTGGGAGATTGGCCAGAGATTCAAACATTTAAAGGGAAAACTAAAGTATGTCATGACAGATATGCAACATAGGCATCTGTTTGTCAATTCACTACTCCCACACTTGAAATACCCCTTGCGACAATAGAAGTTTCAAACCAAGGCGGAGGCTCTACAAGCAACCCTACAAGTAGAAGAGAACCAATATCAGAGGACAAATCCAACTATAAAGGATCTAAAGGAAGATATGAAGAAATTAACATTTCATCTAAACCAGAACAAAGGTAAGGAAAAAAGAGAAGCCGTTTGGTGTACCACATGTAGGACATACAGACACCATAAGAATGGATGCCCAACATTCACACAATACATGGAAATAGGACTTCCAAACACATTGCCAACAAGAGGACTATGGTGTGAGATCTACAAGAAACAAGGGCATGACCCATATCACTGTCCAATGATGCATAAATACTAGGAAGTACCTAAGAGTTCATATTGCAACTATTGCAAGTCAGTATGCCATGATGACAAAGATTGCAAGACTATGGACCTAATGAGGGAAAGAACATTAGATGCTTACAGGGTGCAGACATAAATGATGACCGAACAATCTGCACCACAATTTAACCAGATACCAACCCCATATAACACTGCAAAACAACAATATAATGTTATGCAACCACATTACAATACCACACAACCACACTATAATCCCACATAGTATAATTAGGCACCACCGTACAACACACCGCGAGGAGATCGAGATGGCTACATAGGTGGAGGAAGAGGAAGATGAGGCTTTGGAAGAGGCAGAGGACCAGTGGTATGCCATAATTGTCAACAACCAGGACACTATGGAAGAGAATGCCCACTTCCACCCGTGACTTGTATGTATTGTCGCACATCAGATCATGACACAAAAGATTGTCCCACACTATTGGGGAAGATCCAAGAAAAGAGAAATCAGAACAATCAAAATATTCAATGGATTTTGGAAGAAGCAAGGGATGATGAAAGAAATATCAACATAGTTACGCCCAGATGAGCTAAGACAGGAAATGATGTAGTAAGACAAGATCCAACACAACACCAATGGGTGAAGAATAATACCGAACCGCAGAAGCAGTTTGATGCACGTAATGAAAAAAAGATATTCAAGCAGGCCATACAAGAATTCTTAAATCCAGACATTGCATCGACATCAATTGTGTAGCATACTCAGGAAGTACCAACATACGAGATGTCTCCATCGCTGGATCACACTAAAGAAGCAAAACCCCTAGGACAAGTAAGTACAATTAAGGTTGTTTTGCAATCCTATGTCAAACTACTAAATGACCCATCATCTGTTAAAGTGTTACAAAATATGTTAGAAATATGTAACACAGAGGTAGAAGGAAATCTAGAACATTAAAGAATTAATCATTTTCATAAAAGGAGGAGAACACGTAGAGAATTATGATTGAACACCAACATTGAAGATTTCAACATGGGAGATATTAACTAGATTTAGGATCCGAAGTAAAAATGTTACCCAAGAAGACATGGAAATATATGGGAGAGCCCACATTAGGATATTCACATGTTTAGCCGAAACTAGCAAATCAACACAGAGTTCTACCAATTGGAAGGCTAAAGGGAGTGGCAGTAGATTTGGATGGAGTACACACTAAAGACAATTTCGAAGTGATAGAGATAGTGGATGACACAACATCTTATCAAAAATTGCTTGGCTTGGATTGGACATTTGACAATCAGGCCATAATTAACTTAAAAGCGAGGAATATGACATTCGATTCAGGTGAATACAGAGTCATTGTGCCATTAGATCCATCAGAAGGGGAAAGGTTTGTAGAACCCATTTGTTTAGACCTAGAGGAAATTAACCAGTTGTACAGAACAATCACACAAGAAGAATATTATGTGAATCTAACTGCAGATGGGGTACTCAGTTGGAGAAGTATCACGTAATGTGCATCAAACTCAGATACAGGGTTAGAGAATTGGAAGCATAGGTTACATGAAGTCTCCACAAGAAGATGTACAAGAATAGACCGCGCAATAAGATGGGTAGGTACAAAGATAAGGGAATCTCCCAACTTCCATGGGGTGAATGACTTAGAAGCATTTTTAAAAAGATATGAATACGAAGTGTTAGAAAATCGGAGGCTCTTAGCTCTGAATATAACACTCAAGACAACACCTGTAAGATGGTGGGGTGCACACAAAGAGACAGTCAAGGATTGATACCAATGTAAGCAGTTATTTCTCATCAAATTTGGCGTAGAACAGGGAAGCAACAAACTACAGAAATATGACGGACAAGGGGCACTAGCAGAACACTTGTAGAAGTGCAAAACACTATGGAGGATGCCACCACCAGAGGAATGGCCTTATCACTTTATTCACACATTAGAAGGAATTCCAACAAACTGGTATACAAACCCGAAATTGTGTAGAGGAACTACAGACTGGACAATATTACAACAAAATATTACAGTCACTTTCTCATTTGAACATGAGAACCCCAACATAGACTCAACACTCAAACAAATCTGAGGGGTGATATTCATGAACCAGAATTTAAACTTATGATAAAATATCAACAACAGAACAAACAGACAATAAAAGAACTACTGTCATGCTACCATGTGCAAGAAGAGGCACCAAATGAAGATGACCCGCAAAACATTCAAATAAAAAAAGTTGAAGGTGAAAGAGAGGTGGAAGCTCCACGTCTGGAATTATAAGTATTTGCTGTGTTGATCAAGGTGAAGAAATTCAAAATTGGGACATCTGAGAATCCCAAAATGGCCAGCATTGGAGACTACTAGGATGGACAAACAATAGAAATAATAACATAGTTACTGCGTGAGTACAACGACTTGTTCCCAACAATGTTCACGAAAATGAAAGACATAGCAGGAGAGCTAGGTGAAATGAAGATACCTCTCAGATCTGAGGCAAGACCAGTTAGACAAAGACCCTATAGAGTAAACCCAATATATAAGCAAAAAGTGAAAGCAAAAATTGATAGGATGTTGGATGCTGGAATCATAGAACCAGTGGAGGAATCTGAATGGGTAAGCCCGATGGTAGTTCAGGAGAAGAAGTAGGGAGGGATAAGGATATGGGTCGACCTGAGGAAGTTGAATGATGCTTTCCTACATGACCCTTTCACAGACGAGGTGTTGGAGAATGTAGGAGGCCAGAAAGCTTACTCATTCACCGATGGGTTCTCAAGCTACCATCAAATCAAGATAGCCCCATAAGATAGGTACAAGACCACTCTTTCCACAGAATGGGGGTCCTACCGGTACACAATCATACCTTTTGGACTAAATAATGTACCAACAATATTTTCTAGAGCAGTCATCGCTGCATTCAAAGAATTCATCCACTAGTTTCTAGAGGTATATCTGGATGATTGGACAGTCTACAATTTGTTAGAATACCATGTAGAGGTGTTGAGGCTGATGTTAGAAATATGCAGGCAGTGTCATATATCGTTAAACATCAAAAAGTGCATCTTTGGAACACCCTTTGGAATATTATTGGGCCATATAGTGTGTAAACAAGGCTTGATAGTAGATCCTTCCAAAATTGCATTTATTGTTAATCTACCACCACCAAAATCAGTATGTCAGTTAAGAGAAAGATTGGGACATACATGATACTACATGAAATTCATAAAAGGGTATGCGCAGATCACTGCGCCAATGGAGAAGTTGTTGAGAAAAGATAGCAAGTTTCAGTGGAATGAGGACTGTCAGGGAGGATTTGACACCCTAAAAGAGAAGATGGTAACCGCACCAATACTAGTATTCTCGGATTGGGAAAGGACATTTCATGTGCATATAGATGGATCGACTATATCACTTTGAGCTATTCTGGTGTAGCCAAGAACATGGGAATTGGACCATCCTATAGCATTTTCTAGTAGAAAACTGTCAAAGTCAGAGAAAAATTACAATACCATAGAAAGATAAGGCCTAGCTATGGTTTATGCACTTCAGAAGTTCAGACATTACTTATTGGGAAAACATTTCAATATGTTTACAGATCATTCATCTCTCAAATACCTAGTCAACAAGCCAGTGTTGGGGGGGAGAATTTGTAGATGGTTATTGCTGTTCCAGGAATTTGACTTCGAAGTGATAGTAAAACTAGGGAAGTTGAATGCAGGACCAAATCACCTATCAAGAATCACCAATGGAGAGGAACCTACGAATCTAGAGGACAACTTCCCCGATGCACAATTATTTTCAGTCCAAGTAGCTAATGAATATTTTGCTAACATAATTCAATACTTGATTATAGAGACTATGCCACAAGAATTCAACACTGCATAGAAGAAAAATATAGTAGTAAGAGCTGCAGACTATCAATTGATTGTAGGACACTTATACAAGATGGGTGTAGACAACATCTTGAGAAGATGTGTACTAGAACATGAAAGACCTAGGATTTTAGCAGAGGCCCATGAGGGAATAATAGGAGGACATTATGCAGGCAAATCTACCGCGCATAAGGTATTGCTTGTAGGACTATGGTGGCAGACTATTTACAGAGATTCAAAGGAATACTGTCGGGGATGTGATGTATGTCAGAGGGTTGGTAAACCTAATAGACAGGATGAGATGCCCTTAAGGCCAAAATTAACCTTGCAGGTATTCGACAAATGGGCAATAGACTTTGTGGGACAAATTAACCCACCAACAAAAAGGTTAGGAGCAAGGTATATTATTACTACGACACAGTACTTAACAAGATGGACATAAGCATCACTAGTAAAATATTGTAGTGCAGAGACAAAAACACACTTCTTGTTTGAGCAAGTGATCACTAGATTTGGATGCCCAAGGATTTTGATGAGTGACCAAGGCACTCACTTCATTAACAAGACTATTGAGGCTATGACTAATGAGTTTGAAGTCTATCATCAAAAGAGTACACCATATCATCCTTAAGAAAATGGAACAATGGAAGCCTTTAATAAGATCCTGGAGAATGCACTGACAAAGATATGCAATGTCAACATGGACGATTGGGACTTGAAGATACCAACAGTATTGTGGGCCTACAGGACCACATGCAAAAAATTGACAAGGTAGACACCATTCATATTGGTGTATTGACAAAAAGCAGTGGTGCCATTGGAATTTTTGGTACCTAGTATGTGCGTAGCAACAATTACTCACATGAAAGAGAGAGGAACAATACAAGAAAGGCTAAGTCAATAGATGCTCATGGAAAAATATAGGATTCTAGCAGGGTTTCACTAAGAGGTACATAAAGCAACGGACAAAGCTTGGCATGCTAGACATATCAAAAGGAAAAGTTTCAAGGAGGGAGACCTAGTTTTGGTGTACGAAAATAAATCTCTTCAGCACCCAAGAAAACTTATAATGCATTGGTTATGAACATATGAAGTAAAAACTGTCACAAATGGGGGAGATGTACATTTGAAGGATTTGGAAGGAACAAAACTCAGATGAATGATAAATGGGAGTCGGTTGAAACTGTATAGGGACTGCACGCAGTAACTGGGGACTTACCGTGCCAAACACCAGAAGACAAAACATTTAAAATAGCCTCAGCGCGATGAAAATTAAATGTCCATGTGCATCGAAGAAACAACATAGTGCGCACTGGGAAAAATTAGCGCGCCAGAAAAAGGACCAACGGTCAGAAAAAGGTGGAAATTGGAAAAATGGCGGTTACAGCAAAAATGTGCCAACTGACGATGTCTATAAAAATAAGATGACAAGAAATTTCGAAGCGATGTCATATTAATCGCACCAACTGGTGATGCCAAGGAAATTGAATGTCACGTATGTGGGAAGCACCAATTCATTTAAACTACAGCTCGGGTAACCTCTCCGAGAATTTTCACGCCACTTGTTATATAAGGAAGGCACACGGGTAACAAAAGGGTTATTGTGAAATTGAGAAAGTAGAGAACAAGAGAGTATACAGAGCAGAGGGCGAGCCAACAAGAGTTACAGAGTGAACTAGCTTGGCAGAGATCAACCTGAACCACCATGGCACCACTCAAGCTAGGTGCGCCGAGCCAGGCTTACAGAAGACCTCGAAGCAACCTCAGAGCACCAAACATCCACATTGAATCGAACAGGAACCCTCACAGATTGCTGAATTCGTCAACTTGGATGAAATTCCCTCACCCAATATGGAACTAGCAAGCCCCACACCAGTGGTGGAGGAAACCCAATCAACAACACCAGTTGGCATGGAAATTGATATGCCGGAAATGGGACAAGGCCAGCAGGCCAAGGAGTACACAGACAATCCTTCATTCCATGAACACCTTGAAGGGGTCCCGAGGGTTAATGGGATGGTCCCAAACTAGATAGAAGTGATTGCGCCAGGACAATCACACACAATAGCGCCAGAGAAACTACAAGAGGGTATAGTAGAAGATGTTACCGACTGGCCAGTGGAATATGTAGATGACAGAACAATCGAGGATGGAACCTCGAGTCAGCCACCGCAACGAAAGGGAAAAAATACCATAGCAAGATCACCGTGCAAATATGTTGCAACAACGATAATCTTTCCGCACATTCTAGAAGGGGTGCGCACCATGCCTAACCTTTTAGGATGCGTGGAAAAACTATGGTACTCGGACCACAATGTGGCCGACGTGGACAAGTTCCCTAAATTTTCAAGGCAAGTCTACTTGGACAACGTGGGTACAGGACCCTTCGACGATCCATTTTTTCAATCGAAACAGTGGGCAACCAGACTAGCCAACACCGAGATTCTAAACCTGTTGGATATCCCATATTTTGGAAGGGGCTGCGACGTAAACAACTGCATTAAGAAGTTTATGGAAGTCACCCATGGAGGGTACCTATGGGTGGAAGAGCCTGTCTCTATAGATTTAGAGCTCATTTCTTTTGTTACAAGGCTACCATCTTGGGGGGACAATCCCACATAGTACCTCGACGAAAAGACAAAGGAGAAGGCGTTGGCAGAGGAGATGAAGAAGATGTATGGCACAGAGAGATGGTTGTGCAAAATCATTATCAAGCACATCAATGACTCAACAAAAATGTTGTCCACCAAACTCATGGCGTGCAAGTTTCTCAGGAAGTGCAGCAAGGAGGAAGTCCCTGTCGGGGTCATCGCGGCTACAACGCTGTGCGCGGAGGGCACTATGCTTAGCTGGGCCCCGTACTTATTAAACCTGTTCCTTGAGGACTGAAAAGACGTACATGACCTGGGGATAGAGTTTCATTACTCTTGGCTACTCATCTTGATCACCTTGATCAGATGGAGTGATCCCCAATACACATACTTTTGCGAGTGGACCAGTTGTTGCTGCACAACGCGGTATACATCGTTGGGGAGAAATTCAGACTCCAAAGCCAGAAGTGAAAATGCAAGCATGTTCGCGGGGTATTACAACGACCTCCAAGAAAGCATTGCTAACACTTGGCGAATTACTCCAGAAGTGGTCTTGCATTATCGGGACATCGCCAACTTCAAAGTGACCATGCATATCATATGGATCCAAGCTTGAAGGGATCTCGAGAAGGAATGACTACAACTGCGATAGTGCGTCAAGGAAGAGGACGTAAATATGGCCATCAAGGATTGACAGGATGACCAGAGAGTTTCAGTTCTGACTCAAGATATGCCCAGATATAAAGAGGCTGAGGCAGGGCAAGATCATACACATGCCAGAGATAAAACTGTGCCCAAGAAGCCAAAGCCAAGTCAAAAGCTGACATAAAAAAAGAAAGGGGGTGTCCCAAAGAAAGGTACCTAGACCGGGAAAAAGGACACCACCCAGGCACTGAAGGAATAGGAAAAAGGGGCTGAGACAACACAATGAACCACTTTGAGTGCTACCTAAAAGGAACAAGGCCATTCCAAGAGGCTAATCATACACACTGGGGGTGTGCGCAAGAAGGCCAAGGTGCACAAGAGGCCGCCAGAATATACAATCACCGAGGATGATGCAGACCTTGTGGCCGAAAGAGTCCACGACTAGGAAGTCCTGGAGTTTGAAGATGCCCAACACCAAAGGGAACAAATTTAGGACAAGCTGGCTGACATGAGGTAGTTCCTATATCATATCAGAGAAGCACAGAGGGCGGATAGAGGAACAAATCCATTCTCCGCAACATCAGAAGCAGGAGCCATGGTTGCACCAAGCAAACATGATATGATCTAGACGATAACACAAGCGAGTCCAAACTTCCACATTACACCCAACATGCTGCACACATATGAGATTGTAGGCCAGATACCCTTGAAATATCTAGCGCATATATGGTTGGTAATGGGGTAGATACCAACCAAGGCACTATACAAACTGCAAGTCAATGTCGCGTAGGAGGTGCAATCACACACACGAACAAATGCAACAGAGTTGCAACACACAAAGGACAACAAAGAGGAGTTGGAGTTCGTGCTCGAGCAAGTCAAGCTTGAGACCAAAGATGAGAAAGATCACGTGGATAGGCTTGAGCAGGGAGTGGATGTATCCTATGACAAAATTCCAAAAAGCGTGCAAATAGCAGAGCCCACGACAACGCAAAAAATTGATTAGATTGTGCAAACAAATGATCAATACAGACAGGATATCAAGAACCTCCAGAAACAAGTCATTCCTACCACTCCCCTGGAGGTGAAGGAACAAAGGAAGAAGGAAGCAACTAGAAAAATGGATGAAATGGAACGAAAAGTCAATGCAGTTGTCGACTTGTTTGATAGAGCAACACAACTATGGAAACAGATGGAGGAAGATCAACAGGTCCAACACTGGGACTAGGAAGAGGAAAAGATAAGCGCAACTATCCAAGACCTCAAGTAGAGGCAGAAAATGATGAAGATGACCGAGCGCCTCAAAGGAATACAAGACATGAAGAAGATGCAAGCAGAGCTAATAGCTGCGCAGACATAGAAGAAGGATCGACAAGCTCAAATGGAACTGCTCCAAGATCTAGTAGTGAAGGTCATTGCACAGGTCGAGGAGGAAAAGAAGAACATAGAGAAAACACAGACATAGTGCACAAAAATGATCAGCAAGGAGATCATAGTGCAATTGTTAGATGCACTCAAAGAAAAGACCGCGGAGGCTCGAACACAAGGAAGGGAATTCGCAGACAAGTTCCACACTCTAGCAGGAGATTTTGAAGAAGTGCACAAAGCATAGGTGGCTCGGGATGAGCCACATGTCAGTGTTGGGGGCCTATTGGACGCAGACCCAGTCAAGAAGGAAAGACTATTTTTGGGAAGAGAAGCAAGAAGGGAAGAAATGATAGCTAGAAGGAAAAGCAGCACGTGCGAGGGAAGCATACGAGGCATGCATGCAAAGAAGACCTAATGACGTTAGGGTTAGGGTTTTACAATGTATTGTAATGATTGATGAACCAATAATATATATAAGTAGTACTTAGGAGGTCTAAGGGAGAGAGGAAAACGAACAAGAGAGAGAGAGCGAAGGACAAAGGGAGAGTCCGAAAGTTGTAAGGTCTACAAGAATGTACTATTTTGTAAGCTGGTGAGTTAGGGAAGAATTAAGCAACTCGATCCCGAGGGTTAGATCACATGCTGAGGAGCCCGGTGCGATCTAGTCAACCTCACAGGGATCAGGAAGCCCGTTGAGAGTGTAAGATCCAATATTGTAAACACGCGCGACGTGACATATTACTGAAACATAATACAGAGCTTGAGATCCAGATCTTTGTGGACTTAGCCCAGGAGGGGGTGAACCACGATAAAACTTGTGTTGTGTGATTGAATGTATGCATCTGTATTGTAGTTAAGAATTAAATGATAGATGAATGAATGAAAGAAATAGTTATATCTGAGACTCCACATGAATGAATATAATGACTGCTTTAATCAGATGTTAGACTAATAAATAAATATCACGAGGTACAACCACATATCTCCACTCATTTATGGGCTGCAAGCACCTGAGTATTGCAACCACCCATAGAGCTATCTTGGGTGAGACTACACAGTACACCCTGTGGGTTGCGTTGCCTTCTGGTTTACTAGGGGGGCTAATAGTTTAGAGGGATTTTGTTGGAATCTTTTTGAGTCTGAACCTGGGTCAATCTATGACAGTAAGGTAGGATCAGAGTAGATAACTGATAAAGTAGAATAAAGAAATCCAACAGTTTCGTTGAAAATTTACATAAAGATTAGGGTTCTTAGTTATCTCACTAATAGACATAAGATTTTTGTTTATGTCATGTAAATATCAAATACTCTTGAAAGTATAATTTAAAATATTGGGGGCCTGTTGGACGCATACCCAGTCAAGCAAGAAAGACTATTTTTGGGAAGAGAAGCAAGAAGGGAAGAAATGACAACTAGATGGAAAAGAAGCACGTGCGAGGAAAGCATATGAGGCACACATGAAAGGGAGACCTAATGACATTAGGGTTAGGGTTTTGCAATGTATTGTAATGGATGATGAGCCAATAATATATATATAAGTAGTACTTAGGAGGTCTAAGGGAGAGGGGAAGATGGACAAGAGAGAGAGCGAAGGACAGAGGGAGAGTTCAGAAGTTGTAAGGTCTACAAGACTGTACTATTTTGTACGCTGGTGAGCAAAGGAAGAATTGAGCAACTTGATCCCGAGGGTTAGATCACAGGCTAAGGATTCTGGTGCGATCTAGTCAACCTCACAGGGATTGGGAATTCTATTGAGAGCGTAAGATCCAAGACTGTAAACATGCGTGGTGTGACATATTAATGAAACATAATATAGAGCTTGAGATCCACATCTTTGTGGACGTAGCCCAGGAGGGGGTGAACCACGATAAAACTTGTGTTTTGTGATTGAATGTATGCATCTGTATTGTAGTTAAGACTTAAATGCTATATGAATGAATGAAATAAATAGTTAGATCTGAGACTCCACATGCATGAATAGAATGACTGCTTTAATCAGATGTTAGACTAATAAATAAATATCACAAGGTACAACCATAGATCTCCACTCATTTCCGGGCTGCAAGCACCTGAGTATTGCAGCCACTCATAAAGCTATCTCGGGTGAGACTACGCAGTACACCCTGTGGGTTGCATTGCCTTTTAGTTTACCAAAGGGGCCGATAGTTTTAGAGGGATTTTGTTGGAAGCTTGTTGAGTCTGAACTTGGGTCAATCTATGATAGTAAGGTAGGATTAGAGTAGATAATTGATAAAGTAGAATAACAAAATCCAATAGTTTCCTTGAAAATTTACATAAAGATTAGGATTCTTAGTTATCTCACTAATACACATAAGATTTTTGTTTATGTCATGTACATATCAAATAATCTTGAAAGTATAATTTAAAATATTGTTCAATAAGACATGAACATACCCACATCTTCTAATATAGTAAGTCGAATCATCTCCCAAAAAAATAGGCTCACTATGGATTTTATTTTCAATAAAATTTACATATTAGTCTTTATGACATGTAGTTGTGAGATGCACCCTAATGAAAATATCATATTGTAGGTTTCTCTAATTGATTTTGTGATATCAAAAGTACAAAATCGTTCTCTAGTTCTTCATCATCTCCTTCAACAATATTTACATAAATTTATTTCTTTTGACCACATGCCAGGTCATGTTGTCTTTTTCGACAATCTCTCTTAAAGTGTCCATTCTTATCACAATAATACCATTTTATTTCAGATCTCTTGTATGTATTGCTAGCATTGTTCTATTTATCTTTGCCTTTGAAATGTGCATTATATGAAATTTCTATAGTGGATGAAATTAATGCTTTAGTTTGATCTAACCTCCTTTCCTTCTATAGAAGAAATGTTGATAACTTCTCAAACTCAAGTACTTGAATCGATTTAATCCATAAGGAGCTGCAATGACTCAAAAAATTAATATAAGGAGGGTGACAAACTTCATCATCTACTAGATTTTCAATAGTAGAGACTTGATCACTAAGACTCTTTGGTTGCAACAGATACTCATAAACCGATCCTCCTTGCAATTTGGTGAAAGACAATATTTTTCAAAAACAATGCCTACCCTACTTTTGATGCTTGATACTTGTTTTTTATATTTGTCCACAATATTTATGCTATAGTGGAATTTAATACTTCTGGAACTAATATGTCTGCAATTGAGAATTTGAAAAACAACAAATCTTCTTTATCTCTCTTATCTTAGTCTCCAAGATATTTTGTTGGCCTTTCTTATTTAGCTAAGATGATTTGATCAAAATATCTGAACTTGCTAATGGTTAGTTTCTTATGATTCCATAAACTATAATTATTTCTAGTCAATTTTTCAAACTTTGGAAAGTTCAAATGTGGAAACTGACCATTTTTAACACATAACCAAATCAATGATATCATACAAATGATTAAATATGGAGACTACAACTTAATAAAACTTATCGAACCTCCACGATTTGGTTTTCCTTTATAGGCAATTAGAAGAGATTAATGGCAGGAAACAAATCTTGGTTTCCTTCACCAAGTAATCACACAATCAAGACCACGCTGATGGACCCTCATTGAGATTATTTTTTGTTTGGAATAGTGAACATAGGAAATGCATTCTTTCCCTTATATCATGACTAGATGGAAGATACTAATAGGATACTCCAAAGAAATTTATCTTGCTGCTATTGTTTCCTACAACTAGTTTAGATACAATTTTAGTTTATCCTTTGTAATGACCTATTGTCTTCGAATTATTGAAACTTCTTGTCCAACTTTAAAAATAATTAAGATAGGTGTTGTAACATAACCCAAATTTTTATAAAATTTAGATGTTTAGATTTTATATTTAAAATTCTTTTTCTTTTATATTAGGTAGATAAAGTTAGATTAAAATGCAATATTCATAATAATTTCAAATTGTTTTTAACATCATATAGGTTTATGCATTGATTAAATTGATGCAGGAGCATCGTAAGCAGCCAACCAAGCAAGCAACGTAAAAGGCGGAAGACAGTTGGAAGACCTCCAACGCATGTTTTTGAAATGTTTTTGAAGCATTAATATAATGATTAAAGGGAAGCGTACTTGCATATTGTAAATAGATCATGAGAGATTTGTAAGTTTTAAACCTGCGAAGTAAAGCAATGCATATATATTCTTAAGCAATACAGAAATTAATCAATGGCTCATACACAGAATACACAGAGATCTTTAAGAGCCACTAATAGGAAAACCTTTCTTTAATTATATCAATTTCACCATTAAATACATACAATATATAAAATGTTTTAGGTATTCCGTAGATACCAAAACCTAATCCATTAATCAAGGATTAATTTACCGTCGACTAAAATAGCAAAAGCGCCCAGAATTTGACGTTGCCCAGACCTCGACCCGTCTGCCGGTCTTGCGACGTTACTGCGATACTGGAAACTTCAGAGCCCGTCACGTGCAGGGTGCGGCGCTTCAGCGTAACCGGGGGCATGCACGCCCCACAGGACTTCAAGGCGGCAGAGCGCGCAATGAGAGGCCTAGGTGAAGGGATCGTCTGACGGTCGTCATATCTGACGCTTACAAACACACGCATGCAAAGAATATAACACTGTACCCAACGTTCTCCCACTTGTTGTTTTCTTTGCATCCGAGGAATCCATGGGATTATATAGTCAGCAATCGAATGGTAATGCCCATTATCTACACCAAGAAATTTTAAAATTGCTCCTGGACTTTGTCAATGAATGCGCAGCATTCTTCCAAAGTGTCAAACCTTTTCGGCCAACACCTTCTTTCTCAACCATGTCTCACAAAGAGTGATCTTGTACATCAGCCTTTGTCTTTGATAAGTTGGGTTCTTTGCCGGAATATTTACTTTCGTACATCGTCTAATCTCGCTGCTTGTTGTACCAGCCCAATACATGAACACAATCTTTGTAACCATACTGCTTTCCTTGCTTGCATGAGTGGTTTGCATGTATTCAACCGTAGTTGAGAATTGCCACCTGACACATCTTTGCTCATGCAGCGGTTAGCTCCTCAAATAGGTTAAATACTATACCGCATGGAGTATCTTACGTGATCGGATCTCGGCCAAGTGCTGCATCAGCAAATGCGTATGTCCACCACTCACATTCAATCAGGCCTTCGCGGTAGCACAATCCTTAGCTGGTGGTGCCACGAAGATACTGAAGACCCTCTTTACTTTGCGTCAATGCTCCTTCTGGTTTTTGACATATCACGCTCCGGCTTTCCACCGCATGTCGCAATGTACGGTCCCTGTCTGGAACCGCATTGCATACATCAACGCCAAGCGCAGCGGCATATGGAACATAGGACATGTCCTCTTCTTTTTCATGTGTCTTGGGACAACGTCTATGAATAACTTTACACCTATGGAATAGGAACCTTGGCCCGGTTTACTTTCATGCATATTAAAACTCTGCAATATCGTTTCAACATATTTTCTTTGATTCAACCATAGTTTCTGGTTGCACGATCTCTTTTAATCTCATTCCCATAATGAAGTTAGCAACACCGAGATCTTTCTTGTCAAATTTGGAGGATAATTGCGATTTCACCTCCTTGATAACATCCATATTTCCTATCAACAACATGTCATCAACATACAACACTACATAAATGAAGTGATTGCCAACATGCTTGGAATATACACAGTGATCGGCCTGCTTCTTACAAATCCCAATTCAAGGATGTATTATCAAACTTTGGTACCACATCCCTGAATTGCTTTCGCGGGCCATTATAGTGACTTCTTTAGCTTGTAGAATAGCTCTTTCTTTCCCTTCACTACAAAGTATTATGGCTGCTTCGTGTGAATTTCTTCTTTAGAATCCCCGTAATGGGAATCTTCTTCACATCCATTTGTTCCACTTCAAGATCAAAAGCGTGACCAATGATAAAGAAATCTAGTAGAAGTTAACTTAGCAACGGGAAAACAAATCTCACAAAAGTCAATTCCATCTACACGGGAATAACCTTTGCTACTAGCAGAACTTTTGTATTTCTCCACTTTACCCTTAGCGTCGCTTCTTCTTGAACAACCATTGCTGTGATTTTCTTCAATTTGGAAGCTCAACTATATCATGCCTCATTCTTATCCAAGGCATCATTTCTTCAACCATGGCTTCTTCGGAGTTTGCAGCCCTCTGATTGCTTCCTGACTTGATTCACGGAGATCATTATCGATGGCATAGATAAAAAAATTGGAGCGAATCGGTGGACTATACTTTTCTGGTTTCCTTTTATCTCTCTTTGATCTCCTCAATTACGGGGTGTATGAGTTCTTTATTACCTTTACGCTTCACATTTCCTCTTCTTGGATGATTCAGATTTTGCATCATCAACTCAAGCTCTATTTTCGGGTTAGATCTTCGTTGGTGGGAATTTCTGTTTGGTCACATATTTTACCTCTCTAAAACAACATCTGTTTGTAAACTTCTATTTTCTTGGTTTCACGGGTTCCAAAGCTTATAACCTTTCACCATTTTTATAACCAATAAAGATACTTTTCAGCTTTATTATCCGACTTACTCCTATTTCCTTTGGAACATGTACAAACATCACAACCAAACACTTTCAGATGTGAAGGGTTTCTTTCGGATACCTCATGTGGAGTTGGCAATCATCTAATCTTTGATGGTGATCGATTGACCGGAGTGACATCTTTGTACTCACGCCTGCCCGAAATTCTTGTCCCTAACGCGACACGGCCGAGCATGCTCCTTGCTTTTCCATCAATGTCTGTTCATCCTTTCCGCAACTCATTCTGGCGAGGAGTGTAGATGTCTTCTTGCTATACCACACTTCTTCCGCAATTATTCGAATTCATGCATAATTCTCCACCATTATCGTTCTCAATACCTTTATTTTTTCTTCTCTGTCTGATTTTCTACCAGAGCCCCAAACTCTTTAAATTTATCCATTACCTCAGATTTCTTCCTAGAAATAAATCATGTGTTGTGAAAAAATCATCTATGAATGAAACATAATACCAGTCCTAGGGATGGGCAGGGAATAGGTCCAAACACATCAACGTGTATCAACTCTAAGATCTTGCTTGCTCTTGTAGCACCGGATGAAAATCTTGCTCATTTTACCATATATGCAATTTTCCACGAGAAACAAAATCGAGTGCAATCAGACATACCTTCAATCATACCTTTCTACAGGTGTAGTGTTAGAAGGCGCTTTTCTCCAATATGCCCCAATCTTTGATGCCACAACATGGTCTTCTTTTAAAGGACGGTATTGGTCTTGTCTCCTTCATTTTCTACTCAAGGACAACATAAGCCCCATTGCACCCATTAGTATAAGTTCTTCCCAACAACATGCAGAGTTTCCTAGCGAACTCCCTCATTAACACCATTGCTCCTCGTGCCATCTTGCAGTGTCCTTTCAAATATAGTTCTTACTCTGCATCCCACCCAAATTGCTTATAGATATGAGGCTCCTGGCTGTTTTGGAATGTGCAGAACCCGGGGAGAGTTCTAATCCTTCCATCGTTAGCAACAACTTAACCCTTACCCGTCCCAAGATTTTGTTGTAGTCATCTCCTAGAATACATCACCACCATCATATTCTTCATATTGAACCACTCCCACAGTGAGGAGTCATACGGTATGATGCACGAATTCGATCAACCATACATACATGTTGCATGTGTACTTGTATATGCTAGGTAAACATCACCTCCTTCTTCCGAGGAGGTTTCTCGATGGAAGAGGTACTATCAAACCCCTTTGGTTTTCAACCTTCTTAAACACAATCTTTCTTATAATGCCACGTTTTACCACACTTCGGCATTTCCTCAAGATTTTCCTAGGGACCGTCTACACATGGAATTTAGATCTCCAGCCCGAAGGCTTACCGGGGTTCCTCTCTTGGGTATGCCCTCTTAAATATAAAGCATTCGTGCTATGACCATCCATGCTTTTAGCCTCATCTCTTTAGATAACAACGATGCAACTACATCCTCATAATATTTCAATGTGGGTTGAGTGGTACTACCTATTGCTACAACCAGTTATCCCAAGAGTCTAGCAAATAAAATAACAAATTAATACACTTAACTTCTTCTGCAATAGTAATATAACGGATCAGTTGACTTACGGTATTAAAGGCATTTAGATGTTACTGTCCTGAGAATCTCCATCTTCCATCCCTGGATGATCTGACTTCTTCGGAAGAAACAACTTCTTTACGAGGGACTTTAGTTGATACAAACTCCCTAACTTATCCCATAGTTCCTTGTTGTAGATTCTCCTAGACATTCAACAACACGAATCGCGGGCGGTCAGATAGTACTCCTTGCTCCTTACCTCCAACTTGTCCCAATCTTCCTTGACATACCAGTAACTGGTGTAATAGTAGTTGTGGGTAGTGGGAGAATAATACCGGTCGCTTTGTGTGCTTGTAGATGTGTTATTACCCGATGAAACATTGTACGGGATCCCACTAATGGATCATTATTCTTTGTCTACAAGAAGGTCCTCCATCTTGAGCTTCCATAGCTCAAATTTTTACCATTGAACTTCTCTATCTAGATTCTAGATGAGCTCACCATTCCTTTTACTTTCTCACAAATCTCCTCTGCAAAGCTCCCCCTTGAACGGGTTTATCACAGACCCAGATAAAATTGATCTATCAGACCGAGCCAAACCCTCAACAAAAAAAGGCATCCCTCTGAAGCCAAAAGCGTGCTATGATACCACATGTAAGTTTTAAAGCTGCGAAGTAAAGAAATGCATATATATATTCTTAAGCAATGCAATTAATCAATGGCTCATACCACGGAATACCAGAGATCTTTACAAAACCTCCATGGGGAAAACCCTTTCTTTCATTATGCTCGAATTTCACCATTAAGCCATACAATATATACAATGTTTTAGGTATTAGTGAATGCAAAACCCTAATCCCATGTCAGGGATGTAGCGACCTAATTCGTAAAATGCCCAAAACTATAAAGCAAAAATTAATTAAAAGAGAATATAAGAGTGATTAATTATGTAATAATCAAACTGCATAAGTCATTTAATGAATTATGACGAAATTTAAGAGATAAAATAAAAGAGAGATACTTGGGAGTTAGGTATCTTTATCGGAGGAATTGGTATCACGGGGTAAACCGAAATCGAAGATAAACATTTATGAGAGGAGTAAGGGAGGGGGATAAGGGTGGTTGGAGAGTAAATTCATGAAAGTGATTAGGGAGGAATAAGGGTGGAAAGAAGGGGATGTGTGCACCATTCAACAGGAGGGGACGGAATGGATGCTGTGAACTGTGTTTGGCTGTGAGCAGTGATTTTGTGGGCACCTTGGTATAGTGTGGATTGTGGCATCTTGTCCAGTTAGACCCTTCGTTGCCGCTGAGGAGTTTTGAGCGGGGCGGGGATGTCAAGTAGATATCACGGAGCTGGAATCGTTTTCCTAGTTAGTAGGGGTGAATGATGGTTTTGAGCTGACTATTTTTCTGTTTGTGGCGAGGATTGTGGGAGGACAGTGGAAAGCGTGACAAGGCCGCAGTGTATGATAATTAGCATCAGATGCAGGTACTTGGTAAGTTATGTATTTATTCTTCAGGTTATGAAAGCAATATTCTATTGATAAATTTGAGTTATTAAAGTTGTTGTTATGAGAATCACTATGATGCTAAGAAATTATTGTTTCAGATAGGAAATAAATTGTTTATGGAAATAAATCTTGTTGCAGGAAAATTAATTTGTTAACCGGGGATTAATTTACAAATCAATAAAATAGCAAAATCCATTAAAATAGCCAAAAACCGCCCAAAAAAATTTGACGTTACTTGGAGAACCCTCGGACTGAGACTCGCCCGTCGCCATTCTTCTTGGCGTCACTGGTACAAACCCGTCGACCGGACTGCATGGAGTGCGGCAGCTCGGCGTAACGGAGACATACCTACCCCCACAGGACCTTCCCTAAGGCGCTTGACGCTGGCGAGGCCTAGGTGAAAGGATCGTCGGGCCGATGCGTCGGTATCACGGCCTTTACCACACACACATGCAAAGAATATAACTTTACCCAACTTGTTCTCCCACTTGTTGTTTTCTTTGCATCGAGGGGTCCGAGTTATATCGTCAACAATCCCGGGATAATGCCCATTGTTACTCTACACCAAGAGAACTTTTACGTGCTCCGCGGACTTTGTCAATGAATCGCAACATTCTTCAAAGTGTCAACCTTTTCCAACAACATGCTTTTTCCTCGCCATGTCTCTCTGAGGTGATCTTGTACATCAATAACGTCTTGAATGATATTTGGGTTCTTTGCAGAATATTGCACTCATTGTCGCAGTCTAATCTCCGCTGCTTGTACCAACCTAGTAACTGAACACAATATTTTTAATTATATTGCTTCCTTGCTTGCATAGTGGCTGCCATGTATTCAGCTTACTTGGTTGAGAGTTAACCTCTGACTGTCTTTTTTCTCATCCAACTAGTTGCTCCTCGAAATAGGTTAAATACATACCCGCTTATAGATCTTACGTGATCGAGATCTCGACCCGATCTCCATCAACAAAGCCATGTCATCCACCACTCTATCAATCGGCCTTCCTTGGTAGCACAATCCATAACTGGTGGTGCCGAAGATACCTGAAGACCCTCGCTGTATTTTCCAATGCTCCTTCACTGGTTTGACATATACTGCTCAAAACTCCCCGCGCATGTCGCGATATGCGGTCTGAAGTATAGACCATTGCATACATCAAAACAGCTGCATGGCATGGAACATGGGACATGTCCTCTTCTTCTTCACCATGTCTTGGGACAGCGATATCTGAATAACTTTACACCTATAGGGTCAAGACCTTGGCGGTTTACTTTCATGCATATTAAACCTGCAATATCGTTTCAACATATTTTCTTTTGGTTATTCAACCATAGTTTCACATTTTCCGCACGATCTCTTTTTAATCTCCATTCCCAGAGTAAAGTTAGCACGAGATCCTTCATGTCAAATTTGGAGGATAAATTCAACGTTCACCCTCCTTGATAACATCCATGTTATTTCCTATCAACAACTATGTCATCACTATACAACACTACATAAATGAAGTGATTACCAGCACCTTGGAATATACGGTGATCAACCTGCTTCTTACAAATCCCAATTCAAGGATAACGTATTGTCAAACTTTTGGTACCACATCTAGGTGGTGCTTTAGGCTAGTATAGTGACTTCTTTGGCTTGGACTATCTCTTTCTTTCCTTCACTACAAAACTATACGGTTTGCTTCATGTAGATTTATTCTTCGAATCCCATGTAGGAATGATGTCTTCACATCCATTTGTTTCCACTTCAAGATCAAAAGCAATAGCAATAGATAAAGAAATCTAATAGAAGTTAACCCAGCAGCAGGGAGAAAAAATCACCAAAATTGAATTCCTTCACTGCACAGAATAACCTTTTGCTACTTCTTAGAGCTTTGTATTTCTCCACTTTACCCATACGCATTAAACTTCTTGAACAACCATTTGCTGTGATTTTTCTTCCATTTGGAAGCTCAACTATATCCATGCCTCATTCTTATCAAGGCATCCATTTCTTCAACAATATCTTTCTTCCAAAGTTTACTATCATCTGAATTCCTTTGCTTCACTGGCCAGTTACAGGATCATTAATAGATAAAACAAAATTGGAGCGGAAATCGGTGGAATATACCTTCTGGTTGCCTTCTATCTCTCTTGATCTCCTCAATTATGGGGTATGAGGTTCTTCTTCTTCTGCTTCTGCTTCCCTCTTCCTCTTCTTAGGATGATTCAGATTTTGCATCATCCAACTCAAGCTCTATTTTCTCGAGTTAGATCTTGTGTTGGTGAGAATTCTGTTTGGTCACATCTTTACCTCTCTAAAACAACATCTGTTGCCAAACTATTTTCTTGGTTCTGGTTCTTAAAACATAACCTTTCACACCATCTTTATAATAAATAAAGATACACTTTTACTGACTTTATTATCCGACTTACTCCTATTTTTCCTTTGGAACATGTACATAAGCATCACAACCAAATACTCTAAGATGTTGAAGGGTTTCTTTCGGACTCATACCTCATGTGGAGTTATCATCCATGGCCCGTGAAGGTGATCCGATTGACGGGTGACATGCTATACTCGCGCCTCTGCGGAAATTCTTGTCCTAACTTGACACCGGTGAGCATGCTCCTTGCTTTTTCCATCAATGTCACATTCATCCTTTCTTGCAACTCCATTTCTATGAAGGAGTGTATGGAGTAGTCTCTGCCCTGCTATACCACACTTATTATAGAAATTCTTCGAATTCATTCTCGTAAAATTCTCCACGATTATCTATTATCAATACCTTTATTTTCTTCTCACATCGATTTTCTGCAGGCATAAACTCTTTAAATTTATCAAATACCTCAGTTTCTTTCTAAAGAAAAATAAATCCATGTGTTCCTTGAAAAATCATCTATGAATGAAACATAATACCTGATTTATCTAGGGATGGAGCAGAATAGGTCCAAACTTACATCCGTTTATTATCAACTCTAAGATCCCTTGCTCTTGTAGCACCGGATGGGAATCTTACCGATTCTGTTTACCATATATGCAATTTTCGAAGAAATCAAAATCTAGAGTCTGTCAGGACATACCTTCAATCATGCAAATTGTAATGTTAGAAGGCCCTTTTCTCCAATATGCCCCAATCTTTGATGCCACAAGCATGAGACCTTCTTTTAGACCGTGTGGTCTTGTCTCCTTCATTTTACTGCTCAAGGACCATGAGCTACTTACCCATTAGTATAAGTTCTTCCCAACAACTTGTCTGAGGAGTTCCACAGCGAACTCCCCTCATGCTTTCCCATTTCTCCCTCGTACCATCTTGCAAGTGTCCTTTTCAAATATGGTTCTTACTCCTGCATCACCCAAATTGCTTATAGATATTAGAGGCTTCTGGCTAGTTTGGAATGTGTAGAACCCAGGGAGAGTTCTAATACTTCCATCATTGCTTTCTTTACCTTACCCTTACACGTCCCAAGATTTTGGTTGTTGAGTCATTTCCTAAGATACATCACCACCATCATATTCTTCATATTGAGAGAACCACTCCACAGTGAGGAGTCATATGGTATGATACACTTGAGTCGATAAACCAAACATATTCACGTAATGTACTTGTAGATGCTAGTGTATCACCTCCTTCTTGATTGGAGGGTTTCACCTGTGGAAGAGTACTATCAAGCCCTTTGGTTTTTCAACCTTCTTAGACCTGCAATCTTTCTTATAATGCTGTTCTCACACTTCGGCATTCCTCAAAGATTTTCCTGGGACTTAGATCTACCTGTAGTTGCGTCTCCATCAGAGAACCTGTAGTTCCTGTCTTGTGTAAGCCCTCTTACAAATAAAGCATCACGTGCTATGACCATCATCTTTTCATCTCATCTCTTAGGATAACAACAATGCAACTTCCTCTCATATTTCAATGTAGGTTGAGTGGTACCTATTGCTACAACCGGATTATCCCAAAAGTGGCAAAGAACATATTAAAGTAATACACTTATCTTCTACAATCATAATAACAGATCCAGGTTGACTTACCAAATTATTAAAGGCATTTAGATGTTACGTCACAGAATCTCCATCTTCCATCCTAGATGATACAACTTCTTTCGAAGAAACAACTTGTTTACCGGGGACTTTGATTGATACAAACTCCTAACTTATCCATAGTTCCTTGGTTGTAGATTCTCGAGAGACATTCAACAGCTTAACTGAATCACTTGACGGTCGAATAGTATTCCTTGCTCTCTTGTCCAACTTGTCCCAATCTTCCTTCGACATACCGATGGCCCGGTGTACTAGTAGTTTATTAATTTGGTAAGAGGAGGTGCAAGTCGCCTGTGTGCTTTAATGAATGGTGTACCGATGGAATGTGTACCGGGATCCCACACAACAATCCATTGTTCTTTGTCTACAAGAAGGTCCTCCGTCTTGAGCTTCCATAAACAAAGTTTTTACCATTGAACTTCTCTATCTAGATTCTAGATGAGCTGTACATTCCTTTTACTTTAATAAAATCTCCTCTGCAAAATCTCCCCTGTGGACGGTGTATCTGGACCCAAGATAAACTTGATCCTATCAAGACCGAGCCAAACCCTCGACCCAACAAGCGTCCCTCTGAAACCAAAAGCGTTATACGATACCACATGTAAGTTTTAAACACGTGAAGAAATGCATATATATTCTTAAACAATCTGAGAAATTAATCAATGGCTCATACACATAATACACATAGATCTTCTGAGAGCCCTCAATAGGAAAACCTCTTTTCATTATATAGAATTTCACCATTAAGCCATACAATATATACAATGTTTTTGGGTATTAAAGTGAATGCAAAACCTAATCCCTTAATCCGGGATTAATTTACAAATCGACTAAAAATAGCAAAATCCGCTAAAAATAATAAAACTTAGCCGGAAAAAAAAAATTTAGGCGTTGCCCACGAACCCACCGACCCTAGGACTCACGGCAGAATTACCGAGTTCTTGTCTCGAGTGCTGCCCAGAGACCCGTCGACCTAGGACTCTGCTTACGTCTTAGAACTTCCAGCGTAACCGGGGAACTCGTGCCCCACAGGACCTGGAAGCGGCCTTTGCAGGAGCCTAGGTGAAGGGATCGTCGAGGCCGGTCTGATGGTATCTGACGCACCACACACACACACATGCAAATAATATAACACACCCAACATTCTCCCACTTGTTGTTTTCTTGCATCCATGGGTCTATGGGATTATAGAGGTCAACAATCCAGGGCAGCAGTACCCATTGTTACTCTACACCAAAGAGAACATTACGTGCTCACAGACTTTGTCAATGAATCGCAACATTCTTTAAAGTGTCAACTAACACTGACTAACACCTTCTTTTCCTCAACCATGTCTCTCTGGTAATCTGTACATCAATGCTTTGTCTTGAATGATAAAATTTGGGTTCTTTGCGGGAATATTACACTCATTTGTCGGTCTAATCTCCTTTGCTTGTTGTATGGCAATGCACGAACGATCTTTGTAACCATGCTTCTTCCTTGCTTGCATCTTTGTAATCTTTGTAATCTTTGTAATCTTTGTAATTTACAAATCGACTAAAATAGCAAAATCCACTAAAAATAGCAAAACCTTAAAAAAAATTTAGGAGGCGGCCCCACCTGAACCCCTTCCCCCTGACCCAGACTCGCCCAGGGCCAGGCTGTTCTGTGATACTCGGTGGCCCACGAACCCCATCGACCTCGGGGCTACCTTGGAGTGCAAGCCTCCACGTAATAACCAGGGAGACATGCCCCCACAGGACCTAAGGCAGAGCGCTGCAGTTAGAGCCTAGGTGAAGGGATGTCGGTTTCTGGTCGTCTAAGTATCTAACACACCACACACACACACACATGCAAAGGAATATAACACATACCCATGAGATTCCTCTCATCTATAGAAGGGGTAGAGGCATTTTATGCATAGTTAGTAAGAAGTGGGTAGGTGCGAGATTATAGGTGGAGGCAGGTTTAGAAGCGGAGGAAAGCAGTCACTAGACACCCTCATCTTTGTATCATTGAATCATTAGAACATTAGCATAGAGCTAGAGAAGAACCCATGTACATAAGCTTTGAATTAATACATGAAGCTTTGAATCCCGGTCATGGTGTTATGATGTTTCTGTGTATACATCTTTGAATGGTATGATGATAGTTGTTTCATTCTCTGTTATGCATTTACTTTGATCCGTGAATGTATGATTTCATATTAAAATGTTTGAAGTTTGAGAGAAGAAAGAATGAGTTTCAATTGTTTCTCTTCACGAGGAGAGAATTTCTACTGAGGAGTGTAGTGAAGCGTCTAGAAAGTGGATTGACAAGGTTCGAGTTTATCTCGGAAAGCAGGAGGGATACCATTGTTCTCATTCAGCAGAAGTGCAAGTGAAAACTGAGGCCGTGCAAAGGCGTCTTGTAGTCTAGCTGAGTTCTTAGGAGTTATTAACTAAGGTGGAAGAGAGAGAAATACTAGCACAATCCTGAGAAGGTGCATAGAGTCAAGAGTTCAAATATGCATAAGCATTTGATGCTTGCCAAAGTGTGAAATGAAGGCCCTTTTCGAGGCTTGAATTGCAGAGCTTCGAAGGGTAAGCGCCTTTGAATTGTTCGAAGGAAGGTAGGAAGCGGAATCTTCGTGCAGAAGGTTAAGTTATGGTGAAGGAACATTGGTTCTTTCCATAGAGATTCTTGAGGGAGGAATCGAATGATTAAATTCTCTATATGGAGAACTCACGAAATAGCGAGAACCGTAGGATATAAAGGAGAGTTCGCGGGGAATATAAGCATTGGGCCGAATCCATCCTTGAAGACGGGATCAATGTGGACCATTGATGTGAATTTTGGTGCGTCGAGATCATTTCAACATTCGGGGTTTGTAAGTCAGTGTGAGCAAAGCCGCAATTACCGAACTCGGCCGCGAATGGTTAATGCGTGTGTGAGGCGAAATTTTTGGTGGTTCAAAATTTTGGGTTAAGACATTTCGGGGAGGTCTTGATGACAAGAGTGAGGGCCTAGTAGAGAAGAAATCGAAGTTATTGAGTTCTTGACGAACTTGATGTGAATTCGGGATTTACGGTGATTCGAACCAGTCTGGAAGTCACGACAATGAGGAGCCAGGTGCCTTTGTGTTGAAAAACCCGGAGTTGCGAAAACCGAAAAATCCTTGAAGTGGCATTCGACATTTAGGGGGATCATGGTTCGGCATGCCGATTAATGGGATGTGGGACACTTCATCGAAATCAAATTTGTGAAAGCGTGAAATATCCATGGCCGCGTTTCCAACATTTCGGGGTTTGGGAATTCATGGATTGTTGTGACAAGTGTTTTGGGATCGAGTTTCGAACTCTGTGCAGAAAGCCCAAAAACGTATACGACGATTCCATAGAGGCATCACTTAGAAATTGAGGTTTTCAAGGAAGTGATAAAGAGACGACGATCAAGGTGATTCAAGTTTGAAAGGAAAAGGTGACAAAGTGGTAGGAATCTCCGTCCGGCGAGGATGGCCCGAGAGGGCAGTGGTGAGTTTTAAGATCCCTAATGGTCAGTCAGGACTAGTTGACTATTTCAGGGTTTGGAGGTTGGAGAGTCGGGAAACCTCACGATAGGATTCGCAAAATCGTGAAACCCAAAAAACCCATTGAAGACCAAATTGATGAGCGATGTCGAGTTAGACAATTAGGCACTTTAGGAGACAAAGTCGGGTTCCGATTTCCTAAATTCGAGTCGGCAATCTGCGATACAAAGAAGTAGAAGGAGGATGTGGCCAATAGGCTTTGGTGTTTCGACATTTCGGGTTTCGGCGGTAGAGGGCAAAGAAGCTCGAAAATAGGGATCATGAAATTGTGAAACCCAAAGTCCTTTGTGGCTTGAAAAAAGGGGTTGATTTACCCTCGGCATGGTTGTAGTGAAGATCATGAGCAGATCTCGGCTCGAGGGAAGTGCTGCGTCGATTGTGGTATCGAGGCGAAACAATTTCTTTGCTTTTGTGGCGAGGGAAAGGAGAACATTTTCAGCCATGCCGCAGAAAGAGCAGACCAATGTTTGATTCAGTAGTGGAAAGAGAAATGAACGAACTATGTGTCAGGATTGATACCATGGAGACATCACAGAGGGAGACGCGATGGAGCCTGGGATATCGATGAGGTGACTGATGGAATGAAGTGGACCTGAAGGAGAAGAATTTGCAGTCAAATATGTTGTATATGAATGCCTATTCAGGGCTATAGCAAGGATAGGTGCCAAGGAAAAAATGGAGATTCCATGTATGGGGAACTGGATGTTGAAGAGCTTCATTTGGATTAGGGCTTTGGATAAGTACTTTGACTATGAGGGTGTGTGAGAAAACAGAAGGTCAACCACTTGTTGTCACAAGACTTAAAGACATGCAACATTATGGTGGGATGAGCTATGAGCTGACAGACTGAGAGCAAGCATAAAATCAAGTTGGGATAGAATGGTTAGAAGATGAAAATAAATTCATGCAAGGATTATCAAAATTACTCTATTTCGAGGATAAATTTGAGACAGAAGTTGATGTCATTAAAGGAGTACACTGAAGAGTTGTACAAGATGAACATCAGGGCAGATCATTGGGAAAGCGATAAGGTTTCCCGGTACATGAATGGTTCACGATATGAAATTCAAGACGAGATAGACATGATGATCATTAGGAATGTAGAGGATGCTTATCGGATGGCTTTGAAAGATGAAGAGAGTTGAGCCGAAAGCAAGGTCATAGAGGCTGAGGTAGAAGTCAAACCAGAGTCAAAACAATTGACCAAGATAGAACTCATAAATCTAAAGAAGAAGAAACCTCAACCCAAGCGAGAGAGGGAAGCTCTGAGGACAATATCTTCTGATAGAAATGCTTTTCCTCGTACCCGGAAGGAAGAGGAAGAGGCGAAGGAGGTGAAGTGAAATGTTTTACTTATGGGAAAAGCAGACATAAATCTTATGAATGAGTGTCGGATACCTAGAAGAAAGAGGTGGTGAAACTCATTCTTTGAAGCACAAGAAACCCAGAGAATGTTGGCCGAAGATGCGAGGAAGAAGATCTTTAGGAGACGAAGATCCTTGATGATGAGGAAATTTCTCTGCCTTGAAGAAGAGGCGAGAGAACCCGATGAAAGGGCTGAGACTTTTGAATTTGCAAGATAAAAGGCTTGAGGTATGCAAAGGTTATAGTGGACAACTGATATTTTATACAATCTCGTTTCTCTGAGAGATGGTAGAAAAGCTGGAGTTGGAGACTATTGTACATCCAACCCATCTGAGTTTCGTGGATACAAAAGGACATCGGGTAAATGTCACTGAATAGTGTTTAGTTGAATTCAAAATAGGGGCATACAAGGATGAAATAATGTGTGATGTCATTCCCATGGATGTTTGTCATCTATTCTTGGGTAGACCATGGCAATATAGCCAATGTGATTCATGATGGAGAAAGAACACATACACCACGGAAGAATGGGAAGACACATGTTCTTTGCCGATTGGATAAAGAAATTGAAAGCCGGAAGGTAAGCAACCTTGTACTTCTCATGAGTGGGAAGGAACTTCTTAATGAGGTTAAGAATAAGGGAAGACACACAATTTATTGTGGTGACTTCTAAATTGTTTTTTACCGATTACAAGGTGGATGATTTACCCGAGAAGAAATTGTAACACACCCTCTGAAATAATAATTTTTTCTACCTTTTCTCTAGGGAATGAGAATCCACGAAGTCCCTCTGGGGCTTCTTTATAGTAGCTCTTCCCTCCCTTGCATGTGATGCGTCGGTTATGACCACCAACAGAAACAACTAGGCACCTTTTTCTCATTTCGCGACTCAACAATGCAATAGAGTCAAGTCTTTTGACTCTGCAAAACCACAATTCAATGCCAAACCCTGAAAGGGCTGGCAAGTGACAAGTTCCCCACTTGGGTCTTGTCCATGTGACCCTATACGATGTCCACGCACTTGAGCTAGCCAAGAGCTTATTGTCTTTTCGTGATTCGGAGAATCGCGATGTGATGTCTCTTCCTCTCCCTTCAAATCCCCGAAACTCACGTAATCTCCGAGGTTCCACTCCAAAGGGAGATCAGCGGCTATAAGCCTCCCCTGATCCAGAGCCGGTATTGGCCCGTGTCGAATTTAGTCGAGGTTAATGCAAGGGAGTCGAGTTCTTCTAATCTTCAAACCCTGAAACCTGATATTCGAGTTCTTGTATGAGATCCAATGGCTCGATGTCTTGGATCAATGATTAGAGATCTTTTAGGAGTTTAGTGAACCGAGTTCCCGCGATGCAACAACTCAAAACTCTTGTTACTCAATCCATTCGAATCTGATCACGAGGGATTCGTGTAGGATATCAATGATCCTCGAGGATTTGGATCCAACAATCCACGAGATTTCATGACTTTTCCCAAATCTATGACCACTCACCACATGTCTCATCTGATGGACGATCTGAATCCTTCGAGACACCTCCTTTCATCATAAGCGCGCTTCGAGTTTGGTGCCGGGATTTACAACTTAGAAGACAAGGGTTCTTTCCCCTTTGGTTTCGGTGCGAAAGCAGCCAGAAATTGCAGCCACGTGTCTCTCCGATGGACGACTTTGACCTTTAACCACGATCAACCGTTATGATCTTTGGGGACGATCAATGGTCATGATCAAATATCGACTTTCTCAAACTTATTCACTCTTAAAACTATTTCGAGGTTTCGGTTATCAGGATTTCACGACTCGCGATGACCAAGGTTCTTACCCTTTGATTCCACAGGTGCGTCTTCCGGGCTGCCACATCACCTTCATGTTCCTTATAAAGGGCCGGTCCAGGAACTCCCATGGACCTTGGGGATCTGACCCCGATTTCGCCGCTACTCCGCGAAAGATAAAAGAAAAAGTTAAGGCATTGCGCCCTCATTTCTTCCTCAAATCTAATGGTCATGACTGACCTTAGATCTTCTGACAGGATCTTGTCTATCAATCGATACTTATCCACACTTTAAACTATTTGAGTTTGAGTTTGTGCGGGATTTCCACGACTCCACGATGACCGAGTTCTTATGCTGATTTCTGAGTGCCGAAATGCGGCGGCTACCGACCACCGTGTGTCCTTATGAATGATCGGTTGGTACTCTCCAGTACCTTGGGAATATCTTGTCGATTTCTTCCGTACTGCGGAGATAAAGAAAGAGATTAAGGCATTTAACGCCCTGTTTCTTCCTCCAATATAGCAGTCGTGGCCTGACCTGAATATTCAGCGGATCTTGTCTATCAATCGATACTTATCCACACGCCGCCATTTTGGGATTTCACAAATCGAGAGTTTGGTTTAGATGCAGAGAGGGCTCACACTTGGATACCCCGGGTCAATCTTAGAAATATTGAAATTTTAAAGAGGACCATTCTTAGATGATGCGGAAGTTACTAAGACTTCGCCTTCAAATCCTTTTAGGTTCTTGGTGAGCTTTCCAGAAGGGTGTCTCTATGGGGATACCTATCCAGGGTATTACCTGAGAAGGATAAGGAATTATGAATTTCTGAAAGCGGACTTGAGAATGCGATTAGATGTATATATATATATATATATATATATATATATATATATATATATATATATATATATATATATATATATATATATATATATATGTATATATATATATATATATATATATATATATATATATACTCTATATATATATATATATATATATGGCGATTTATAAAACATAAGCCATGCATAGTCTTTACATTATAAACATGCAACTACCAACACTGATCAAAACACCACGAGCGGTCTTATACTAAAATGCATTTATAATTACGGACTATGATCATAAATGTCGGAATATACATTTCAAGATGCAAGATGTAAAACACTTATCAAAAATAACACTGGATGTGATTGCAGCTGAGAGGGTGCTCATTTCCACCCAATCATAGGCTCAGTCACTCCCAATTGATTTATCACTGGTCACCCCCGAGCTTAGACCATGATTTTGTGAGACTGCGTCTCTGTTTTTTCAGTGACCGAGAATGAAGGTTACTCTCCTTCTTCTCTACTATCATTCACTTTGTATTTTCGATTTCTCCTTTTCCTCTTTCCCTCGCGTCTACCCCCTTGATCGCACACTCTTCTGCCTTTTCTCTTTTTAGGTGAGGTTGCATGTGGCATGATCTTCCCCGCGGTGGTCAGGTCACGAGGACTCTGGATGGACAATTCCCCATCCCTCCTTCTCATGAGAATGTTTACTACCACCAACTTTGTGAGTTATTTAATTTAGAGATAGCAGCTCTTAGTTCTTGGACGATGAAGTCCATCTGGTATTGGTTTGATTGAAGTTAATGCCACCATTCACAGTGCCTTCTGTGAGAAAGCGAACTTAAGTACTTTAAGAACAAAATTTTGGTATCACAGAGTCTTTGCATTACTAAAATCTTTATAAAATAAGATTTTCACACCTATCATTCGAAATGCACTTGTGGTTTATTCTTGGAAAAAAGAATGATTGAGAATTAAATTAATGTATGATCCAAATACTTTCTCGAATAATATTCTAAACGAACCTAATGATAAAACTTAAGAAAGATCGAGCCCATATCTGGATATCGGAATTCGCTGTTTTTAAATAACAAATTTCAATCCAAATCATTTCGCGAAACCCCGATCGATTTCGATCACGTAATCTTCTATTAATTCACTTTGTTTTCTTAAATCTCATTTAAAATCGGTTTTAAGCGTTAAACTAATCATGTCGGGAAATCGCGTTTCGCGGTTTGAATGAACAAGTAAACTTAACATCGTTTCCCCGATTCGATCCACGATCAAAATCAATTCTTAATGGAGGTTTGACCATAAGCTAATTAACGCTAAAGCGTGATTAAGAGTAGTTAATTATATTGGGAAATCGCCATTCGCGATTCAGCGAATAGAAATTTTCACATCATCGAAATCCGATCTCGATCCCGATTTCCCGATTCGAAGCTCTTGATTAATAAAACTTTGAGAAGATAATCCGGATTTATTAAAATAATGAAATGATTAACTTAATTAATATGTCATGGGTTTATTTGTCGGGTTTCACAGATGTCTCATTTTCTTGACATCGAAGTTCCGAAACCCCGATGAAAAAATTTTCAAACTTTAAATAAATGACATGTATAAGGCAGGTGTCTATTATATATTCAAAATATCAGAAAATCTCAGTTACGAGCATTAAAAGCATTTATTGAGAATATCTTTGCATTTATTTCATAATAGATGGAAGATTTCGAAAAATATTAATCATATATCTTGAAATGATTTTTTGAAATGTTGTGAATCTGAACTCATCTACATTCTGCAGTGCAGAGAACATAATTTTTCTCTTCTTACGGTACGCTCCGGGCAATTGTGATCTTGTTTATACGAATCTTTAACGCTTCAAACTACCAAGCCCAAAAAGCCCTCGGCGAAGAACTACCGAGAAAAAGAAATAGTACCATTTTAGGATACTAAATACATTTGAGTAGTTCACAATATCAAATCGTGGAATGTGGTCGCAAAGAAAATGGAAAATGACTTTCATTTGGGATGACGGAGGAAAAACCATCTCAGAGATGCTCGCTGACCTGGAGTCTTCATAAAGTTGCTGGCAAGGCTGTTTAAACATCTGATTATGGTTTTTTGGGCGCTGGACAAAGTAGACGTTCCGAAAAGAAGCATATTGAACAAGCAAGGCAAGGTCATGGGCTCATTTAGGCCCGAACATATACAAGTAATGTATAAATTATCACCCATACATAAGCATACTTTAAATTCAGAATTTTAGCATTTCAACAAAAGAATGCGTTGAAGGAGAGAAGACATACTCAAACATAATAAAAGAATGAATTAGAGATAAAAACAAATTTAGGAATGATGCACAGGGGATATATGCCTTGCCCGGCTCAATGATTATATGAGATAGCAATGATGTTTATGCAGACTATATGGGAAAAAGACTCAAACCACTTTAGTGTAGAATGGACACCCCTCCTAGAGGAAGTTTCAGAAGGAAACAGTTTCAAGCGGCATAAAATATTGTGAGATAATATTACCTCTGAAGTTATAAAGTATCAGACAACTAGATCAAAAGGACAAGCAGTTGCCTTCTACATGTCGGCTTATATAATAGATGCTATCTGTTTTTAAGACCCCATTCCTTTGATGGGTGGAGTTGGGACCCTTCTTGTGCAGAGCACGTCCATAAATATCATTCGGCTATGTGGGTGGACAATGCCAAAGATCATTTTCATGAGATATGTCACTATGTTATAATCCTCTACATAGAATATTCTTAGGATGTGAACCTCCTCGGATTTCACATGCAGAGTGATGGAAAATATTAGAGCAGTAGCCGATTTGTTTATTGAGGTATTTCTCATGTTAGGGTTTTGGATGTGCTATCCCACCACATGCACTCGCAAAAATACTTCCAGATAGGTTAACTTGCAGAGAAATAGCCTATCAGCTAGTAAATGGTGACATTGGAATTGAAATCTCCATAACGGAAAGTCATGGACTGCGATTTCTGACACCTAGGAGATTTACCTTATTGAACTTTGCTCATTCAAAAGTAGCAGCAGAGTCACTGGGTGAGGAAATGTAAAATTAGTAGATATAGAACTCAGGAAGCATGATCCTTATCAATCATAAGTAAAACATGTTGCAGTGTGGGGTGAAAACATATGAACATGACTCTTTTTATGATGATATGTTAGAATGTTAAAATCATATATTAAGTCAGCGAGTACAAGACTTGTCACCTGACTCACAGGTGGGGTTTGTATATTTTCAAAGAAACAGGAGACAATGTTTACCAAAAAGTTCTACAGGGTGAAGTGACAGCATCAGAGCACGAGTCAGAAAACATTCCTCCTGGTTTCGAAACCATCATGCAACATGCAAATTAGTAAAGATAAGTCAAAAGATTCTGAGGCACCTCTTCAGAATACAGAGGATACTCAAGCAAAGGAACACACACCGGAAAAAGGAAAAGGGGTACAGACAAACATAATAGACCTAGATGACTTTCCAGCGAGTTGGAGAACGACTTCTAGCAATTAGAGCAGATCCCATTTCAGCATTAACCCCAGTTCAGGCCACTTTTGGAAATCCTCCTTCATGAGTTACGTAATGGCGATTTAGAATTCTATTAGCGAGGGGATGAAATACCATCCTTCGGTTATTTCTTAGGTAGAAGCGTGTTGAAACATGAATTACATCTTGAAACCTCAAAAGAACAAAATCATTATTGATGGAAAGGCTGCGGGGCCGGTGCATTTGCTCTGGTAGGGTCTATGGAGACCCATAGCATCGACCCAATATGTGATGCATGAAACTTTGATCAATACAATAGAGAGGAAGAATCAAGAAATCACACAGTTACAGTGCAATTTGAAAGAAAATGAAAAAGAAGGTGGATGGGGATACAAAAAGGTCTTGAGCAAGCCGGGCTCAAAGATATCCTGGAGATTCAAAGTTAAATGAAAATTTAGCGAGCCAAATCTTATGATCCAAAACACTCAAGAGCAGTCTGGAACACTTAGCAATGAAAATAAAGTACTGCAAGACAAGATCATCTCAATTACTAACCAGAAGTTGAAATAGATCAATTCAAAATTAAAAGCGGTGAAATGCATACTAATATCCAAGAGGCACAACAAAGAGTGTTTTGTAATCTAAAGACTATCAAAATTATTTTTATGAATCTAAGAAATCCTTGGGCGTGGCTGTATTGAAAGAAACGGAAGCTAAAGATGTAAGGGATTCTTTCAAAGGGTACTCTCGGCTTTATAGGAGGAGGATATTAGACAGTCACAAAAGTTATATATTCCAGAGAAGATGAAAGGAGTTGTGATGTTAAAAGTATGGGAATCAAGGCTGGAAGGATATAAAGGAATAATTGAAGGAATTATTAGCAGTTGCCAAAAAATCTTTGGCTCTATTGAAAAAGATTCAATATAGGACGAAAACAATGGTTTGTCGAGCCATTAGAAGAAATCAACACCGATTGCCACCAGCTGAAGATAAGAAATTTGAAGAAAAATAGAGAGATCTCAAATGTCAAAATGATGAACATTTGGAATCGAGAAGTGGATGATCGACCCCAGTTCAAAATTTGAGAGAATCAAGTCTACAGAGAGAGCAATTGTAAATCAATTACCCGAGTTATGAAAGCTTTTCTCCTCTCGAAGCAATGAAGTGCTTCGAGGTTCCCAAAGATTTGGTAAATTTTTTAGAAAGACACATTCGAGCAACTGAGGCGGACAAAGAAAGTTCTTCTCCCCGAGTTGAATCTTTAAAATATTTCTATTTTTAATTTTTGTAATAATCATAAGCGGTTGACATTTAGTCTATTGCAAGCGATAGATTAGGAAATTGGTTGTTTGCTTAGCGGAATTTTGAGTAGAAATGTATAAATACAATTTTAAATTGAGGGCTTAGAAGGCTTAATTTTGGGATCAGAACATTTTAGTGCATTGACTTTAAAAGTTTATCGAATACCATTCATGAAGATTAAGATCACAATGTCATTCAGTGACTATGTTCTATCCTTCTCTAGTTTCATTTGTTAATCCTCTTCTTAATGTGAATTTCTAGCCAAATGAAGCAATTTAAAAGATTATATGCAATTATTGTTTATAGTATTAGATTGGTTTGGATGTTGAATGTATTCTGACCTTTCCTCAAAATTATTTCAATAATTTTTAAGACCTGTAGCCTTCTTTTCCTTAATATTCTCCTTTGTTAGAAAACCTTAGTCCCCATTCCTTATTGTTATGGAAATGTAAGATTCTTTTCTAGATTAAAGCCTTATATTTCTCTGCAATGTGTTTCGCATTTTACAATCTCACTAATTATCTTGAACCGAGGAAGCGTACACTTGTGTCACTATTTTTACTGTTTTAAGTTTTAAAGTTGTGTTATCAATATTTGACCTGAATGTCTGAAGTAACGAACTTATTAAAAACCCTTTTATGAAAATATAAAAATTAATTACCTATAACAGTCCCAAACGGAAGACAACAGAACATAGAACCCGGTTTACAAAGATCAAACTAGTATTGCATTGAATCTATTTAACACTATCCTGCAAACTGCAACACATCGAACCGAGTTAGAACAATCTTGGGTATGTGGAAGCGATATAACTATCGAGACAAAGAGAAAATGAGAGCAGGTTGAGAAGCAGATCTGCGATCTAGTCTCCCTTGTTTCATTGTTTAATAGGTATTATCTTTTAGGATGCCTAGCTGGTGTGTTTTATAGCCTTAAAACACAAACTCACGGAACAACACCTTCCACCACCTTTCTTCAACCATCACTGGTCTCTTTTCAACACACCCCCCTCTCGGCATTCCTTTAATATATATCATGGTCTCTTTTTCAACACACCCCCCCCTCTCAGCATTCCTTTAATATATATATATTCATAATATTATTTACATTCATCGACCTTTTTCACAAGGTCCATTCACATCACACATTCACATTTCTGAGTTTGCCACAATACTTGGCCATTATATTTATTTTTACAGACTGGGGGAAACAGGGTGTTACAATTCCCTCCCCATTAAAGGAACATCATCCTCTATGTTCTATCTATCAACTTGACATGCATGTGCATATGTAAACAAAATCGGATATGCCCATTTCATGGCATCCTCCATTTCCCATGTAGCCTCATCTGGGACAAAATGTTTCCTTTGCACCTTGACCTGTGCAATGGTTTGGTTCCGGAGCAGGGTTTCCTTTTTGTCCAATAGAATTGAGTTTCTGGTAGAAATTCTCCCTCTGGTTCCACCTGAATCATAGACCAATAAATTATATGGTTAGCATCATGTACATATTTCTTCAATAATGAAACATGGAAAACATTCTGTGCTTTGACTGTGGGAGGAAGTGCTAGTCTATAGGCTACAGGTCCCACTCTATCTAGAACCTCAAAGGGTCCAAAATACCGAGGTTCTAACTTGGCACAAGCTCCTATTTTCAGAGAACTCTTCTCGGGTCTAACTCTGAGATATACATGGTCTCCCGTTTTGAACTCTCTTGGAGTTCTCTTTTGGTCGACATAACTTTTTTGTCGGTTCTGAGCGACCTTCAGGTTTTGTTTTATCTGAGTCACCTAATGTTCCATTTCTTTCAACATGTCGGGTCCAAAATAAATCCTGTTTATGGGATTACTCCAGCTGATTGGAGTGTTACACGGTCTACCATAAAGGACTTCAAAGGGACTCATCTTTAAGGATGCTTGGTAGACGTTGTTGTAGGCGAATTCTACCAGTGGAAGGTAGTCTTTCCACTTCTTGGGTTGATGCATTACATGCATTCTTAGCATGTCTTCAAGTATTTGGTTCACTCTTTCTGTCTGTCCGTCGATTTGAGGGTGATAGGCAGTGCTAAACAACAATTTGGTCTCTAAACCAACCATCAGTGATTTCCAAAAGTTAGAAGTAAATTTCATGTCTCTGTCAAACATGATCTTTTTCGACATACCATGCAGTCTGAATATCTCCTTCATGAATACTTGGGCGATATTGATTTCTTTGCAAGTTGATTTGACAGGGATGAAATGAGAAGACTTGCTCAATTTATCCACCACTACCATAATGGCATCGTTCTGTTTGGTCGATGTTGGTAATCCGGTGATGAAATCCATGGAGATGGTTTCCCATTTCCATTCTGGGATTGGTAGAGGTTGTAATAATCCCGTTGGGTGTCGGTGTTCTACTTTTACTTGTTGGCATTCTATACATTTGGCTAGGTACTCGGCTATTTCTTTCTTCAATCCAGGCCAATAGAATTGTCTCCTAGTGGCCGTGACCATCTTTTGGTATCCTGGATGACCATAATAGGGTCTTTTATGTAGTTCATCTAGTATGAACCTCTTCAAGTCGTCACCATCTGGAATATAAAATTTTCTTCTGCAAGTGAGCAGACCTCCTTCGGTCATCTGGTAGCCTTCATATTTTACTCCGATAGGTTCTTGCTGTAGGTACATGGTCACGGTCTAGACGAAGGTATCTGTTTCTTATGCATTTCTGATTCTTTCATTGACATCTGTCTCGCAGGTGCTCACCACTTCCAGGTGAATTGTTTTCATAGTTCCGCTAAGGGCATCGACCACCCTATTTTCCTGTCCTTTAATGTGTTTGATTTCGAAATCAAACTCACTAAGGAGGGCCATCCACCTAGCTTGTCTAGCATTGAGCTTTGGTTGATCAATCAGGTATCACAATCCACAGTGATTTGTCATAAGTACAAATTTTCTTCCGAAGAGGTAATGCCTCCACATTTTCAAGGCATGCACTATGACAGCTAGCTCTAGATCATGGGTCACATAGTTGACTTCATGCTCGTTCAATTTTCGGGATTCATAGAAGATAACACTTCCTCCCTGCATAAGGACTCCTCTGAGCCCTTCCTTACAGGCATCTGTGCACACGAGGAAGTCAGCTTTTGGATCGACGATATTTAGCATGGGTGCATGGGTCAGTAGATGTTTTAGGGTTTGAAATCTTTCTTCACATTTATGTGTCCACATAAATTTTGTCCCCTTCTTATGGAGGGCAGTGATTGGACAACCAATCTTGGAGAATCCTTTTATAAATCTCCTATAGTATCCTGCTAATCCCATAAAGGATCTGTTGTCTGAAACATCCTTTGGGGTAGGCCATTCCATGATAGACCTGATTTTGTCAGGGTCTACTGCTACTCCTTCTTCGGA
>SNQJ01S0045979.1:27717-76717 GCA_010110895.2 Picea sitchensis
CCTTACACACTCTAGTCCAGACATGTATGATGTAGTTGGATCACTTTCCAAGTACATGCAGGAGCCACATGAACTTCACTGGAAGGTAGAAAAAAGGATTCTTAGATATGCCAAGGGGACTACCAGCTTTGGTATACACTATGTAGCAAGATGTTCCTTAGATCTTATTGGTTTCACAGACTCGAAATGGGTAGGAAATATCGTTGATTGCAAGTCCACTTTAGGGCATGTCCTCTACCTTGTATCATGACCTATTTTTTGGTCAAGTAAGAAGCAATCAACAATTTCTTTATCATCAATAGAGGCAAAGTATAGGGGTGTAGTGAATGTTACTACTTAGGATATTTGGTTGCAACACTTTCTTATATAGATGGGAGTTCATTTTCATCATTCGTAAGTTATATGGTGTGATAATCATAATACTCTCAAGCTGTGTAGAGACCTAGTTTAGATGCAACAGACCAAGAACATCAAGGTTCATATGCACTTTATTCGAGGACATATTCAAGATGGAGTCATTGATATGCAGTTATGTCCATATTCACAAGTGGAAGACATCTTCACAAAGCATTTCACTGAACATAAGTTTGTCTCATTGCGGGACACTCTAGGAGTAAAGGATACATTAGCTTAGTAACTAAACATGTTAGCATTCTTTTCTTGTTAGCAACATATATTGAGATGGGGGGTTTCCCACTGGGTTTTCCCTATTTACCTCATTTTTGTTTAGTTTATTATGCATCTATACTTATACACGAGTACCTAACATGGCTTCATATTATTGGGAATCATCATTGTGCACACCCTGGTTGTGTTTTACGGGGGGTGTTGGGGTACATGCTCAACTAAATACTCAGTGGCATACTCATTTTTTCATTTTTCCACTTTCTTAGGAGGACTACTATTTATAGAATGTCTATTTATATCTCTAACTAAGCCTATGCTAACTTCCTTACCTATCCCGACTATTCTTAATCATGTCTATTTTTAGCATTTTCTATTTTAGCAAGTGACCAAAACCCTCACAGTATATTTTTGGTATTTTCTATTTTTAGCAGGTCTTCCATGCAATAACCACTTGGCAGTGAATGGGTAGTGATTGGAAAAGTGACATGGCACCTAATGTGGACTTGTTATATCTATTAATAACCTCCTAAGGAAGTGCACATTACCCATATGATATGATACTTGGAGTTAACTCATGTCACTTATTTAGTGACTTTCCATATTTAGGAAATTATCACTTAGTTAGGACTTTAGTTCCATTTTTGGACTCTAGTCTTATTCTAGGAGAGTTTTCTATTGTATAATGCATGATTGACTTCATGTAGAGTTCTCATTTGAGTTCACACCCCATATTTGACATTTTCTTATTTTTAGCAGCTTTTGACTTTAGTTCATTCTTGCTAGTAGGAGTGGTTGTTTTTCTACTTGAGAATGCACATGGAAAGCTCAACCTAGTGTGCATTACTCCTCTTTTGGAGAGTTCCACATATTGTAGTAATAATCAAGGACGTGATTCTAGTTAGTTTCTCATCCTCTTATATGTGAAGATTGGTTCTATCGTTCTCTCTCCTCTCTTTATTTTACAATTAGCTAGTGTAGTATTTCCTACTCACAATTAGGTCTTGGAGTGTGGTTTAATACTACAACTGTTACACATCAAAATTACTCTTTACAATGATGACCTATTGTCTTCATTACTAGTGTCGCAAGTGTCTCATTTTGGCCGCAAGTGTCACAAATATAATACTGTCATCTTTCCTATGTCGCATCGACATTATCAAGAACACTTTAAAGACACCTCAAAAGACTGGTTTTGAAGAGGAGAAATCATTTGACAAACAGTACAAGTCTTTTTCCATGGAAAAAACCACTCAAAAACCATTTTTGGAAGACAACGCTCCCCTATACACTGATTGGGAGTGTCGACACTCTGTACCCTCCTTTGGGGGAGCGTTGCAACACTCTGTGACCCCTTTTGAGGGAGCACTGGCCTTTTTGAGAAAATTTTGGACAGTTGAGGAAAATCAGGGAAGAATCCCCTTCATCTCTGGAGTTGGTTGGATTCGAATCTGAGGCCAAGCCTCAATCTTAGGGAAGATCCACAACTGAAGGAGAAGTATCCTCAATCTATCCAAAGAATCTCTTAAGTAGTTAGGCCTCTCCAAGCCTATATAAGGAGGCCTCCTCATGGTGAAAGGGGGAGACATTGAAGGCATCAAACTTATGATCTCATAAGGAAGATATCATTGAAGCATAATCATCTTGTGTGTGGATTACTTGAGCAAAAGGGTTGGACAAGGAGAGTTGGGAGAGGTTGTTGCACCTTCATCAAAGGTCTGTAAGTATTCTCTGTTGTTCTCATTAATATACATATGTGCTTGGCCTGTTTCTTTCAAGGTTGTGTTTGTTCTACATGAGCTTGTCTATATTAGATAGATCTGGTTTTAAGCTAATATTAGTAGAATAGGAAGATTGTTTCGTCTTTGTTTGATTTGCAGGACTTATCGAGGAGCTTGGAAATCAAAGGTCAACTTGGAATGAGCAAGGACGAACATCGTTAAAAACGTGCGCCTTTCTTCCTCTTCTCTATGTATTGGTTTAATTAGATTTAAAATAATTCCAGTGACCAAAGTTAGCACCCTTTCTGTCTTGGCCTTAGGAGTCTAGAGTCCAAGAGAGAATCCACTTGTCCGCAGGGGGATTTCTTTGTAATAGAAATTGGCAACTCAACTGGGGAACAGAGCTTTAAGTTTTGGTTTTCTCCCTAGATCTTGTTTTAGCCTTTGCTCATTTTTTGATCTTATTCATCCCATGTCTCTGATTCTTAGATGTGTTGATTGGCCCTTTATTTCATTCTATACACTTTGATTTTCTAAGTTTGCTTGAGTTTTTGGATTTCTGGGCATTTTTCTGAATTTTAAGAGGCTAGTGCTCCCATTCCCTTGCTACCAGAGTGCTGGCTCTCCCTGCTAGGTTTACACAGAGCGTTGCAACACTCTGGTGCCCTTGACACCAGAGCGCTACCCCTTTTCTGTTAAAAATCTTGTAGGAGTTTAATCTTTGAGTTCATTTTCTTGTTGTTTGCACTTGCTCAGAATCCTTACAACCTCGGTGCATCTTTGTTTTGACCTTCAACACCTTGATTTCTAAGAATTGATCGCCTTTTGTTTGGATCATGTGACATTTTTTCCCTTATTTTGAGTCATTATTCTTTTGAAGACTTGGATTCAATTTACTGTTTTCTTCTCATTTATTTGACTGAATGAAAGCTATGGTAAGGAAAATCAGAGATCTGTGAACCATCCCATTTGATCTTTGAGGTCAATTTTCCATCATTTCTCTTTTGTTTGAGATTTTTGGTTCGTTTTACAAATTTGGTTTTCCTTTTTGTTTCTTGTTTAATCACGACAAGAGTGTGTTGTTTATGTGCAGTTTGCTTCTGATTGTCTAAATCTCATTGATCTTAAAGTATGATTGACATAGGAATTTTTACATTAGATTGATTATCACTCACACATAAACAAAAGGATATATATGTTAATGATTGGTTTGGATATTAGAATGAATTTCTGAAAAAATTTAGCATTACATTGGATTTTAGATTGAGAAACAATTGCATGAGGATACTGCATCTTAGTGTTTGATAGTGAAAAGAACATTTTTTCTCCTTCCCTTAAATAGACATTCATTGAAAGAAAAGACTGCTTATCATCTCTTATGCATGTTTTGGGAATTGAGTCATTATACCATCAAGTTTCACTTTCATACACTCCTGAGTAAAGAACAACTACAAAATTAACGCTAATTAAAATAGATCTAGAACATTTTGTTTTTAGAATCCTCCACCAACATTAGACTAGGATTAGCGCTTTGGATTAGGCTATGAGCAAAATTCTCCAAAGCATTCAAACAAACATTAGCATCTTGCGATAGGGAGAGAAAATCCAATTGTCGTATAGGCTTTATGGGATCCCCCTCTCACACTGGGGTTACGCACGAGGTCACATTCGGGAGAGCTACGAAGATTATCCCTTTGTGGTTTGACTGTTCATAGTAGTCAGATCGTATATTGGGGGTCACTTGAGGGTATACTCATGATTATGTGTGGGAGCCTCTCGAGTTGATTTCGAGCTTGTTATCCTGCCCATATGTTCAGACTACACTGTCGACTGTACCCGCCCAGGGGTTGACTGGGATTTGGTGTCCTTAGTAGCCATAATCTTTAGGTACTTACACAAGGTGACGGTGAAGGGAAGTCTTCGGTGTACCTGGAACAGACGGTGGTCAAACTCACTCGGGCTCCTTGGAGGGTAAATCCACAATTACTGCTTGGAAGCTTGCACTAAGGTGTAAGTCCGTTAAATAGGTCGCCATCATAACTGTTCCACCATATCCTAGCCCCTTCTTGACTTGATCACGCGACGTTGGATTTCATCACCAACTAGTACAGTCATCGAGAGAAGGTTTTGTTTTCTTGGTTTTGATTCTTAGATTTTATTAGTGTATGTTGTTTCTTTTCGTTAGTTGGCCATAGATTTTTTCTGTAAAGTATTTGGTTTAGGAAATATTGACCCTCTATGTCGTTCACACAGAATGCAAGGGCTACCCCCGGAAGATCCCAAGGGTTACCAAGCTTTGCCTATTGATCCACTGGAGGGCTCTCCTCAACAGAGTGAGGTCCAAGACACTGCCACTTCACAAGTGGAAAGAACTAACTCTTTAGAACATTTCCAAGTTCCCTATTCTTTAGAGTCTTTTCGACTTCCTCACAGTTACGAGAGACGTATTCTCTGACTAAATTCATCCGGAGAACTTGTTGTTGAGACTTATGGAATACCAACTAGACCTTTCATGGGCCCTGACGGTGAGGATCCCCTTTGGACTACTGACATATTTAGAACCATGCCCCGTACGATGCAGGATATTTTCAGGTCAGGGGTAGGTGTTGATATACTTGTCGTATCCGAGTTGCTCAAAATGTATGTTACATACACTGTACCTTTAGACCACATTTCTGCCACATCCAGTAGTGTCACCGTCGTTCCAGACGCACTGTCAGTTGGTCCTCGATCGACCATTTCTCTCCAAATGGATCATTCCACTATGGTCCCGCATGTTCATACAATCCCCGCCGGAAATGTGACACCATCCCAAACTCCAATTGGAACACCACTTAGACCAACTATGTCACTCCCACTTGGGTATAGAGCTCCAAATCCTTCCACCAATACTACCCAGGTTCCACCCGGAGTTTCTAGAATTTTTGTTCCCCCTGGACAATTGTCATTGTTGGTTCTATACCTACACCTCCATTTGGAGGAACTAGCCTCGGTGGCTCCAATCGAATTGGAGGCACTGGTCACTCATTCCCTTCTAGTTCCAAGACCCCTCTAGGCACTCAACCTCCCACTGGAGGGAAACCTCCATTTGGGGGGAAGCCTCCATTTGGTGGGCAACCTCAATTTGGAGGGAAACCTTGATCCGGATTATTTTCGGCACGAAATGAGAGCGGATATATAATAAAGAAATGCACAGAGATATTGTAGATATTCAATAATATAACAGAAATGTATCAGAGATGCAACCATAAACACAGATATACAGTAATACATGATTTCTATTAATAAAAGAAATGTCATTGTTGGTTCTATACCTACACCTCCATTTGGAGGAACTAGCCTCGGTGGCTCCAATCGAATTGGAGGCACTGGTCACTCATTCCCTTCTAGTTCCAAGACCCCTCTAGGCACTCAACCTCCCACCGGGAGGGAAACCTCCATTTGGGGAGAAACCTCCATTTTGGTGGCAACCTCAATTTGGAGGGAAACCTTGATCCGGATTATTTTCGCATCTAAATGAGAGCGGATATATAATAAAGAAATGCACGTAGATATTGTAGATATTCAATAATATAACAGAATGTATCGAAGATGCAACCATAAACACGTATACGCGAATACATGATTTCTATTAATAAAAGAAAATGTACAGAGACCGTAAAAATATTGTGGTGAAAGACTCGGCTACTAGAATGTCGGGCAGCCTTATCTCCGAGAAGAGATGACAGCTACTCGTGATTCGCAAGAAGATGATTACAATGAGGCTCGAAGGTCTTTTACAATAGATGGGAGTGCCAAAAGTCCTAGACATCCAAAAACCTAACCCTAGAGAGATGGCCAAAAGTCATGTGGGCCCCGTTTGGGCAGTTAGTACATCAACTTCCCTGTGGCGTAACTTTTGCATACCGACTCCTTTTAGGCTTGTGATAGCTCGCTGGAAAGGTAATTTCATCAGGAGATTCATTTGGGCTCAAACTGCCTTCGCTATAATTGAGAATCTCTATCTTGAAAACCTTCATTTGGACCTCCTCAAAATGGCCCCGAAGTTAAAAACTCGCTAAAAATAGTAAATTGCCAAATGGCTTAAACTGCTTTGAGCCATTTGAAAAGGTGGGTGGCCACCCATATCCACTCGACTTAATCCTCCCTCCTTAGGAAGAAATGGTCTCCATTGCTGAGTTCCTGTGGGAGAGGGAAAAGCATTTGTTGAATCTGCATCTTGGTGAGTCGCTTGTCTTGTCGGAGAAGTCACGCTTTTAGTTTGTGGGAAATCTGTCACTTTAACCTTCGGTTGGAAGGTTTGGACCTTTTAACCACCGCTATTTTAGATGATCAGGTACGTAGCTACGTTTCTTGTGCTTTTGCTGCAACCTTGTCAATTCGCTCGCTGGATACAAGGTGCTTTGGGTCAAGCCGCGGGTGGATGCAGCATCCCTTCCTCGTCAATCTCGAACGTGATTGTGGAGAAGATGAATTTTCAGTATGAGATACTCACCTTGCAACACCGCTTAGGTGGGGCAGTAGTTGGAACCACCGTATCCTCGAGATGACCCCCGAGTAATAATGACACCACGGGTCGACTCATAGATAGCATGGTGTTTCCACATATATGGTTGGCCCAAGAGAACATCACGTACATCCAAGCAAGCAACATCACATAATACCTCATCCTGAAGGGCTGGATGCCGTATGAAAATCGACACCACTGGCTGACACCTAAGATCTTGTCCCTGGCTAAGCCACCCAATGTTGTATGGCTGCGGGTGGTGTTGTCGACGATCCCAACAGTTTGACGACCTCCGCTGAGATGAGGTCCTTCCGGGCTTCCGCTTCTATCAATAATGAAATGCAGTGAGGTCCCTTCACCCACATCCGTGGAATGAAAAAGGCGCCCCCTTCCTCGATCCGTTGGTTCTTCGGGTTGAATTGTTGCGGCGTCGCGACAATAGCAAAGTGGGTCTGCTACATGATCCTGCCTTTACCAAGATTTTCAATCGACATGAATCGGTTTGCCCCTTGTCTTTGATTCCGCCACCAATGACCGCTCTGTTTACATTCATCTGTTGTTCCAGGGCTTTGTGGAAATCGCACTATTGGTGTCCTTCTTTGTCTCCCGCGACCCTTCTTTTCCGCGGGCTTTGACCGGTTTGGGAGTCTGTTTGTTAGGGTTGTCTCTGCCATACTTTGGTTGGTGGATTTGGTAGACCCTAACCTCGCTTGTTCTCGCTGGTGTTTAAATTTCATCAATTTTAACAAAGATATCGATAGGCTGTGACTAAGGATGAGATGTCCAAAATCCATTTCAGTTTGGATGTATCCGGGTAGAGCCTACCTGTATTTCATAACCAAATGTCGTCAGAGTCTTTGATACCCAGCTTGGTGCGCAAGGTATGGAAGGTATTGTGAACTCTAGAAATTCTTGGCCCCACTCGCTTCGGCCGCTAAAGGTGGTCCATCTCTATGTATTGTTCCTCATAGTTGCCAACAGACTAATACTGTTCCTTTACCGCATCCACAAAAATTCTCAAGTGAGCTCGACCCCATATATTATAGATTCCTCTATGGAATTTTTTTCTCAAAGTAAGTTTCCCACCATCGTTTGACATGGGGAGAGCCTTAAGGAGTGCATATGATCTTTCCTCAATCGAAAAAAATTATGAACGTAAAATAACCTCTGTGCCGCATTTAACCATTTATCTAGGCATCCTCGGTGCATCTATTTGACCTTCAAGTACTGGAATATCAAAATTAACCCATACCTTGAGTACAGGTGCCTCCAAAGTGGCCGATTGATTAATATGCTACCGATGCTATCTCCAGAGGGCGCTAGCTAATATCGGGAAAAATTCTCCATCATCTCGCCCCTCTGTCACGTGAGAGATTACTCAAGCAAATGCATCGATAGGATCGCTCCGGCCCATTGCTTCATTGAGGGTTTTCAGTAAGAGCGATTGCTCTGGGCGAGACAAGCTCGACCCAACTTGCTATACTGACCCCGCTGGGACATGAATCGAAAATGATCAAGAGTACCGGGCTCGACAATTTCACCGATCCGGATTATTTTTGGTACAAAATGAGAGCCGAGATATAATAAAGAAACGTACGTAGATATTGTAGATATTCAATAATATAACAGAAATGTATCGAGGATGCAACCATAAACACAGATATACAAGAATACACCACTCTATTAATCAAAGAAATACGACCGTAAAATATTGTGGGTGAAAGACTCATTAGAATGGTGGCGTCTTATCTATCGAAGAGATGTGATGTACCACTCGCATTCAAGAAGATGATTACAATGAGGTTCTAAAGGCCTTTACAATTAGATGGGAATGCCAAAATTCCTTAGACATCCAAAAAACCTAACCCTAGGAGAGAGATGAAGCGCCAAAGTCATGTGGGCCCTGTTTTGCAGTTGCGCATCAACTCCCAGTCGAATCTCTTTGCATAATGATCTTCGCTTTAGGGCGGTACCAAGGTTGGAAAGGTATCGTAGAGATTCATCTTTGTGGGCTCAATCATTCCTTTGTCTATCAATTAGAACCTCGATCTCAAAAACCCCTCATTTAGGCCCTCAAACACCCGGAAGTTAAAACCGCTAAAAATAGTAAATTGCCAAAATGGCCGTGAAACCGCTTTTGAGCCATTTGAAAAGGTGGGTGGGCCACCGATATCCACCTCGATCAATCCTCCTTAGGGAAGCAATGGTTTCCATTGTGCTGAGTTCCCAAGGGAGAGCGGAAAAAGCACGGTTGAATTTGTTCTTGGTGAGCTGCTTGTCTTGTCGGAGAAGTCACGCTGCTTAGTTAGTGGAAATCAATAATAACCCTCGCGGGTTGGAAGGTTTGGACCTTTTTAACCAAACTGACAACATGAGGTGTCTATGTGCAGAATGATATTTACACTTTTTTTCAATCATGTCGACCTGCTTATGTTGCATAGAAAGGTCTTGGGCCAAGGAAACAATGGTTGCAGTGTCCTTATTTTCACCATTTGAATAGATTGTGAAAAGGCTGAATTTTGTAGTATGAGATACCACCTTGCAACACCGCTTAGGTGGGCAAGAGTTGAACCACTGCATCCTATATTTAACCCCCGTGAGGCAATAATGACACTACCGGTCGACCTCATAGATAGCATGGTGTTCTGACATATGGCTGGCCCAAGAGAACATCACGTATACATCCGAAGGGGCAACATCACATAATACCTCATCCTTGAAGGGTTGGATCGTATGACAATCGACACTGTTGGCTGACACAGATATCGCTTCGTTGGTGGAGCCATCCGATGTTGTGTGGTTGTGGGTCTGGTGTTGTCGAATATTCCAACTGTTTGATGACCTTTTTTTTGATATGAGGTTCTTCTCGCTTCCGCTTTCAATAAAATGTAGCAGCGTCCCCTTCACCCACATCTGTGAATGGAAGTGGGGCTCTCCCTCATCAGGATCCACCGGTTCTTCTTGTTGATTTTTTGTGGTTGTGACAATAGCAGTGGTGTCTGTTTTGATGATCTGTCTTTTACCAAGATTTTCAGAATCAGATTTTGAATCGTGGTTTGCTCCTTATCTTTGATCTCGCCACCAATGACCGCTGCTTTGAGCGACATTCATCGGTGTTGTGCCAGGGCTTTTGTGCAAATCGCACCACTTCCTCGGCGGTCCTCTTTGTCTTCCGCGGACTTTCTTTCCTCGGTGGCTTGACCGGTTTTCGGGAGACTATTTTGTTAGGGTTGTCTTTTCATACTTTGGTTGTTGTGGATTTGCAGATCCGGACTCCTGTTTGTTCTGGTTCTTAAAATTCTGCTCGATTTAACAACATATCGAGCAGCACCAAGTGATGAGATGTCCGTAAAATCCATTTCAGTTTGATGTATCTTTGTAGAGCCCCATGTATTTCAGAACCAAATGTCGCTTCAGAGTCTTGATACCCATAGCTTGGTGCGCAAGGTATGGAAGGTATTGGTGAACTCGAACCGCTTGGCCCCCTCTGCCGCAGGTGGTCCATATCATGTATTGTCCCTCATAGTTTCCAACATGGTAGTACTGCTCCTTTACCGCGATCCACAAAAATTCCCAAGTGGGCTCGGCCCCCATATGTTCTTAATCCTTCAGGGAACTCGCCCCAGAAGTTTCCCAAATTCAATGTTTGGACATGGGGAGTTCATGATGGCGTGATATTTTCCTTGTCCTAAAAATTATGAACAGAAAAATAACCTTCAGCGAGATTTAACCATTTATCTAGGCATCCGTACCTTATTTGACCTTCAAATATGGGAAATATCAAAATCAACCTCAAATTGAAAGGCGAAATGCGTCACGATGAAGATGCTCATGCTACCGGTAGGCTGAAGGATGTGGGAAAAATTCTCCATCATTTCGGCCCCCTGTCGCGTGAGAGCTTGCCCAAACAACATAAACTCATAGGATAGTCTCCGTCTGGCTGCTTTTCTTTCTTCCGCCATGGAGGGTTTCTTGGTGTGCAAGAGCACGGTCTCTAAGAGAGACAAGCTCTGAGACCCAACTTTCTATACTCGGACTTTGTTGGGGACATGCATTAAAAACAACCATCAAGCATAATACCTCTTTAATACCATTGATCCGTATTTATTTTCCGCATGAAATGAGAGGGGAGATATAATAAAGAAAATGCACAGAGATATTGTAGATATTCAATAATATAACAGAAATGTATCGTAGATGCAACCATAAAAACAGATATATGGTAATACACGCATTTCTGCCAATCAAAGAAATGTACGTAGACTCAGAAAATATTGTGTGAAAGACTCGCTAGAATGGTGGCACTCATCTCTCGAAGAGATGTGACAGCCAAAATTTCGCATCCGCAAGAAGATTAACAGGCCTCGAAAGGCCTTTTTGCCATTTGGGAATGCCAAAAGTCCTAGACATCCAAAAACTCAACCCCAGGAGATGAAGCGCCAAAATTCATAACTCGTTTGGGTAAAGCTTGCACCAAACTTCCCGAGGTCGTGAATCCTTTGCAATGGGATCTCCAAGCGAGTGCAGATACCGCTGTTGCATCACCGGTAGATCTATTTTGGGGGCTAAATCATGCCTGTCCATCATTGAGAACCTCGATCCTTTAGATAAACTCTATCTAACCTCAAAATGCATTCCAGTTATTTAGCCAGTACAGTAAATTGCCAAATGGGCCGCGAAACCGCTTTTGAGCCAGTTGGAAAGGTGGTGGCCACCGATATCCACCTGCATCAATCCTCCTCCCTTAGGGAAGAAATGGTCTCATTGTGTTGAGTTCTGTGGAGAGGGCACCAATGGTTGAATCCGATTCAAGCCGCCGGTCTTAGTCGGAGAAGTCATCTTAGTTTGTGGAAATCTGTCATCAACCCGGTATTGGAAGGCCAACCTTTGCAACTGGCTATTTTAATGACCCAGGTACGAAGAATACTGTGCTTTTGTCGAACCCTATCACCCGCCTGATACGTGCTCCCAATGGGTTGGTGGATGTAGATCCTTCCTGCTCACCTTTGACCGTGATTGTGGAGAAGATGAATTTAGCATGAGATAATTACCTTGCAACACCTGGCTTTAGGTGGGGCGTGAGTTGGAACTACCTCCGCATCCTCAGAGATGACCCCTGCAGTAATAATGACACCACGGGTCGAGACCCATAGATAGCATGGGTATTTCCACATATATGTATTGGCCCAAGAGAACATCACGCACATCCTGGGGCAACATCACATAATACCTCATCCTTGAAGGGTTGGTCGTGAGGATAACTCCATTAATCACCGGGTTGACACAAAGATCTCGCCCTTGGCAAAGCCACCCAATGATGTATGGTTATGGTGTGGCGCTGCTTCCATAATCCCAACTGCTTGACTACTCCTCCTGGCAGGATGAGGTTCTTCTCGCTTCCGCCATCAACAATAAAATGCAGCGGGTCCCTTCTACCCACATCTATGAATGAAAAAGTAAGTCCCCCTCTTCACGCTGTGTTGGTTCTTCTTGTTGAGTTGTCAGCGTCATGCATAACAGCGTGGGGTCTCCCGCCGATGATCCTCGGCTTTTACCGCATTCTTTTCAAAATTAGATTCTTAATCACGGTTTGGCTCCTTTTCTTTGATCCTGGCCACCAATGACTTTTGGAGCCATATCTACCCACAGCCAGTGGGATTTTGTAAAATCGCATCCATTTTCCCGTGTCCTTTTGTCTTTCCGCGGACCTTCTTTCCCCAAGTGGCTTGACCAAGGTTTTCGGGAGACCGCTTGTTAGGGTTGTCTTGTCATACCTCTTTGGCTGCTGTGGATTTGCTGCACCGGAAATTCCGCCTTTTTCCGGTGCTTAAATTTCTGCTCGATTTTAATGACATATCAATAGGCTGCACCGAAAGGATGATGTCCAGAAAATCCATTTCAGTTTGGATGTATCTGTAGAGCCCCACGGTATTTCGTGAACCAAATGTCGTCAGAAGATTCTTTGATACCGTGATTGGCGCATAAGGTATGGAAGGTATTGCGAACTCGGAACCGTTGGCCCCTCTTCGCCGCAGCAGTGGTCCATCTCATGTATTGTTCCTCATAGTTGCCAACAGTGGTGGAAGAAAAGAAAAAAAAAAAAAAAAAAAAAAAAAAATCCTAAGTGGGCTCGGCCCCATATATTCCGTATTCCTCTGTGGAACTCGCTCCCAAGAAGTTTCCCACAAATGTTTGACATGGGGAGATATTTAAGGAGTACGAAGGTAATCTTTTCCTTGTCTCCAAAAATTATGAATGTGAAAATAACCTTCTAGCAGATTTAACGATTTATCCAGGGCATCTGCGATTCTATTTGACCTTCAACACGGGAATATCAAAATTAACCGTGACCTTTGAGCGCAGTGCCTTCAAAGTGGCCGATTGATGAAGATGTACCATGCTATCTGGTAGATGCTGGAAGGATGTGGGAAAATTTCCATCATTTCGCCCCTCCGTCGAGAGCTTGCTCAAGCAACAGACCATAGGGATCGTCAGTCACGTTTTTCTTTTCTTCCGCCATTGAGGGTTTCTTGGTGCAAGAGCCATTGTCTTCAAGAGAGACAAGCTCGACCCAACTTGCTATACTCGACTCGCCGGGACATGACCAAAACGATCAAGAGTACCAAGCCCGATACCACTCCATCTGGATTTATTTTCGGCATAAAATGAGAGGGGAGATATAATAAAGAAATGCACGTAGATATTGCAGATATTCAATGGGTCATAACGTAACGTATCAGAGATGCAACCATAAACACGTATATACAAAGAATACACGATTTCTATTAATCAAAGAATGTACGACCGAAAAATATTGTGGTGAAAGACTTGCTAGAATGGCGGCAGCTTATATCTCCGGGAGAGAAGAGATGTGATGTGCTCTACCGTGATTCGCAAGAAGATGATTACAATGAGGCCTCGAAAGGCCTTTTTAAAATAGATGTGGAAATGCCAAAAGTCCTAGACATCCAAAAACCTAACCCTAGGGAGATGAAGCGCCAGGACCATTTGGGTGTTGGCATCAACTTCCGGTCGTGAACTTTTGCATAATGACTCCGCTTTTAGGCGTGGTGGATAGCTCGTTGGAAAGGTATCGCCGAGGAGATTCATTTGGGGCTCACCATGCCTTCGTGATATCATTGAGAACCCTGATCTCGAAACCTTCATTTGGACCCTCAAAATGGCCCCGAAGTTAATACCGCTAAAATAAATTGCCAAATGGCTGTGAAACATTTTGATCCATTTGAAAAAGGTGGTGGCCACTGATATTCAACTGATCAATCCTCCCTCCTTAGGGAAAGGCAATGGTCTCCATTGTGTTGAGTTCCTGTGGAGAGGAAAATCATTTGTTGAATCAAGATTCAGAGTCGCTTTGTCTTGCCGAGAAGCCACGTACCGCTTAGTTTGTGGAAATCGTCACGAACCTGTGGTTGGTTTGACCTTTAACCAGGCATGTCTATTTTAGATGACTGCGGTACATAAAGAATACTTGCTTTTGTCGCGAACCTTTGTCGACCTCGCTCGCTGGATACAAGGTGCTTTGGCCGGTTGCAGTGGATGCAGATCCTTCCGTTTCACCCTGAACGATTGTGAAGATGAATTTCTAGTATGAGATACTACATCGCAACATTGTTTAGGTGGGGCAACAGTTGGAAATACCTCCTCGTATCCCATAGAGCTGACCTCCCATAGTTATAATGACACTACGGGGTCGACCCATAGATAGCATGGTGTTTCACATATATGGCTGGGCCCAAGAGAACATCAGCTGCATATCCGCAAGCAACATCACATAATACCTCATCCTGAAGGTTGGATGTCGCATGATAATCGACACTATTGGATAACAAGGATATATTTTCCTTGGAAAAGCCACTCGATGTTCTATGGCCACGGGTGTGGTGTTGTCGACAATCCCAACCGCTTGACGACCTCTACCGTTGAGATGAGGTTCTTTCTCGCTTCCGCCATATCAACACAAATGCAGCGGGTCCCTTCACCCACATCTCGAATGAAAAGGCCCTCTTCCTCAACTGCTGGTTCTTCTAAGTTGAATTGTTGCGTCACGCATAATAAGAAGGGTCTCCTACGATGATCCGCTCTTTACCGCGATTTTCAGAATTAGACTCAATCGTGGTTTGGCCTCCTTGTCTTGATTCCGCCACCAATGACCGTTGAGCTTATTATCTACCTGCGGTTGTTGTGGGATTTTGTGGAAATTCCATTTTTTCCTGTCCTTCTTTGTCTTCCCGTGACTTCTTTTCCCGTGGCTTGACCGGCTTCGGAGACCGCTTGTTAGGTTGTCTTTGTCATACTTTGGTTGTTGTGAATTTGCGGACCAACTCCCATTTTTCCGTGCTTAAATTACCATTTTAACAAAGATATCGAGAAGAAAGACTGAAAGTGATGAGGGCGTCCAAAATCCATTTCAGTTTGATGTATCTATGTAGAGCCTCACGTGATTTCATAACCAAATGTCGCTCAAAGTCTTTGATACCTAGCTTGGTGCGCAAGGTATGAAGGTACAGAACTCGAACCATGGCCCTCTTTCTTGCCGCAAGGTGGTCCATCTCATGTATTGTTCCTCATAGTTACAAACAGGGTAATAATGTTCCTTTAACGCATCCACAAAATTCTGCTACCGGCCTCATATTCTGCATCCCTCTCCGGAACTCTGCCCTTAAGCTCTTACCACGTTTGACATGGGGAGTCTAAGGAGGCGATCTTTCCTTGTCCCAAAAAATTATGAACGTAAAATAACCTTCTAGCAGATTTAATCCTTTATCTAGGGTGCATCTCAGATTCATTTGACCTTCAAATACGGAATATCAAAATTAACCTCGTAATCTTGAAAGGAGGGTGCCTCCAAAGTGGTCGCTTGATGAAGATGCTACTGATGCTATCATATATTTTGGACATCACAATTCCTTGGGGCAAATATTCTAAATGGATCGCCATCCTTCAAGAATTCGATCTTCAAATTCCAAAGGCCAAAGCCAAAAATCCTTGGTGTTTGCAGAGCTTATCCGCGACCTTCCCCATGCTAATGAAGATACTGAGCCCAAATATTATCTCCCCAATGAAACCGCTCTCATCACATACGTCCGATCCTTGGTATGGAGATATTCTCCTTTACCTCCAAACCCAACGTTTTCATCCCGATATCTCTCATGAAGAACGTCGACATATTCGCCACCATTCTCATCATCAAGTACTTATCATCGGTGACACTTTGTAATTCCATGGTATTGATACTATCCCTCAACAATGTTTGATTCATGAATAGGCTGAACACATTCTGAATGACTATCACCTTGGATCATGTGGCGCAATACCTTTCCGATGGCTACCAGAAAAATTTTGTGTGCTCTGGGCCACTTTGGCCCTCAATTTTTAAAGATTGTATTGAGGAAGCCGTACCCCACCCTACCAAGTTTTTCGTAAAAAGGCACACACCCACCCCCGCTCCATTGCATCCTCTATTATTTCCATCGGCCCCTTTCCAAATGGGGTATCGATTTCATGCAAGGTAAGCCTACCTTAGTCGGGGGGCATAGTTATATAATCACCAGCCATCGACCATTTTACAAAATGGGTTGAGGCTATGCTCACCTTCTGAATGATGGCTTTACTGCATCTCTTTTCTTTTTTAACCATCATCATTCATTTTGGTGTTCCACACGCCATTGTCACTCATCATGGTTCACACTTTTAGAACCAGATGATGAGTGAGTTGCATGCCGAGTTGGGTTTTCACCATGAAAAACTCATCCCCATACTATCCTAAGGCCAACTGACAAGTTGAAGCCATCAACAAGGTCCTAAAACCATGATTCAATGTATGGTAGGGGAAAACAAGACATCCGCATCTACAACTTTTCTCCTACCGGGTTTATCGTATCTCAAGAAATCACATCGATTCACTCCTTTCCCATTAGTATATGGCATAGAAGTTGTTTTACCAATCTAGTGGGAGATTCCATTGCTGAAACTTAAATTAGAACTCCTACCCCACACTTCTATTGAAGAACGCTTACATCTCAACAAGATGGACTTAAAACACGGCCATGATGTTGCTCTGTTAACTAGACTATCAAAAAGGATCAAGAATCAATGTAAAAATCTGTTCACCGGACTTTGTAGAAGGAGACCTAGTCCTCGCCTATGACCAAGCTCATGATAAGTTAGGGACATGTGCAGTTATAACCTCTATGGCATGGTCCTTACATCGCAAAACGTGTTTTACATAGAGGCTCCTAATGAAAGTTAGTAGAATATGATGGAATATCCCTGGGTGAGCCCCGTAACGGGCTTTACCTTAAGAAGTACTATGCTTAGATTATCTAGCATGCATTCTTTGTACACTATTCTATGCTTAGTTTGGTGTGTCTTTTTTTCATGCAAGTGTTCGAAGCTTTTTGCCTTTAGCCACTCATATCATGTCTTGTAAGCCATGCTACATGACGCCTTCCTTCCATTTGTCTAAGCTCTGTAGATGCTTAGTCGACACACCTTAACGTTGCTTCTACAGCCTTGGGTTGTTTACCACCATGAGCTCATGAGTTCAGGAGGCTTGCTTAGATAGACAACTAACAACATGTATGAATATTTCCGCTATCGGACTTTTAACCTAAGCCTCCTCCCTAGGTGTTTCTTGTATGATCATTAACCTAGACTCACAACTCATGGTCTTTCAACTTAATTGAATCTACGCTATTCACAATCCTACCCTACTACGTCTCCACTTACGAGCTCGTCGCCTTGAACGATGTTTGATTTTACCAACATGGACACATTCCAAGAGAACTCAATACCATTTCATATTCGTTATCCAATTACATCATGGATCATTATCTCGCACATAGATAAGGTTTCAAAAGGAAATAAATCATATACATCACGCGGTAAATTAAAAAATGCATTACATAAACACATCACATTTGAAACATCATTAGGCACTATAAAAACTCAGATATATGTATATATATATATTAAGTGGATGAAAAAGTTTGGTTACATCAAAAGTACATAGAAGCTAAATATTATCTTCACACCCATAAGCATCGTCAAACAGGCTATACAATCATCAAGAAGACTATAATCTTCCTGCATCACATTGTAGTTATGTGGGTAGAAGACAGCCGTAATCTAAGCACAGTAAAGAGTTAATTTCCCTGTGCACTCCATAGTGTGTCTCAGATGTAGTGGCACTTCCCGCCTCCTTAGAGGAGGGATACATGTCGTGAGGCCTTGAGGTTTCTTTCAACCTCCAGGATACCTCCTACCGGACTGGCTGTAACTGAGTATCCTGATGTCCCGGGTGTCATATCTCTCTCAAGGACGACTTCCTTGTTTTCATGATGAAACGATACATCCATTAGAAACTCTTCTATGTACCCAAAAAAATTAATATAAGTTTTAAAATCAAAAAACATTTGACAAGATTATTTTTGGTTTCTTACCTGATGCATCCCAATCCTCTCCTCACAAGAACAAATTCACTTCCTGTAAATCCAATCCGGAATGAGTGGGAAGCCTCTATCACTTAGAAATTGTGTCTCATCTAAGCAAAGAAATCACCGGTGAACTTGAACTCTAACTCTGATACTAGCCTCGAAGACAAACTAGTCCACCTCTCCATAATTGCTCTCCAATCGTCAATAATAATGCTATTCAAGGTTTCATCCCAAGAATGTGTTCTAAGAAGAATGAAACCAAGAATGAACTATATCCAAACTTCTTTTGCTGCCCTGATCTGCTTCTTGTAATATGTTCCTTCACATTATGAAGGAAACCTGCACTCCAGTTAAACAATGTTGGCTCTAAACATTGTAAACCATAGGCCACCTATGATCTTGAGACTAAGTGCAAGCTATTACTACTCACTATACTTGTAATGGAAAATAATATAGATCTAAGAGGAATATCCTTGATGTCTTTGATGCAAATTCTACCTCCCACTAATCTCTATCTCGAGACACAGTGGTTTTCCAAGTACTCCTCCATAGGCACGGGAAGTACCCTCTGTCCGGAAAAAACAACCTAGGGCCCCTCTTTTCGATATGCCAGTTAGGAAGTACACATCTCCCAACTCGATGGTAAGAAGATATGTTCCAATTCGAAACCCATGCTCCACAACATCCCACGGCTCGATCATATGCTCAAGAAGAAGAACTCTTTCTTCATTTTTGCATCTTAAAGAACTTGAGCAGACCACAATTCCTCAATGCGAATCTCGATCGGGGACTTTCCAAAGTGGCCACATCATCGAAAGCTCATGCTATCTTTATTTCCACTTGATCATGACTTTTGCTGAAGTTATCTGCAATCATCAACAAGTGAAAGTCATTAGTCACACTATTTCAGCAATTTTAAATTAAAACCTAAAAAATATTTTCCAATATACGCCTTTACACCTTTTCATATCAGGGCACCAATGCTTCTTCAAGAGGCTCACCAGGGCACTGCAAATTTTCCATAACGCCTCCATTACCCTTTTGGAGGAGCATCGACGCTTTTGGCCGCTTTTGGGTGTTTTTTCTTGTGTTTTTGGCCAAGACCTATCACTCCCACATTAGAGTGTTGGCACCATCTTACCAAGCTTGCAGGGATGCTAAACAAATCAGGCAACACTCCCCTCGAATTCTAGAGGAGCACCGAGCCCTTTTAGGCGTTTGAGACAACCCAGGGCATCAAATTTTGCACCCAATCTTTGCCTAAAAACGAAATGTAAACCATGTAAATTAAAGAGAGGAAGAAGGGCACCAACCTGGTCTGCATGGTGACAAAATAGATGATTGTAGCTCTAGCATTGAACAATGCAAGATTCACCTCCAAAACTCACTAATTTCTCCATCAAGCATAAATCTTTCCACAAATGAAATGGTAAATGATGTTTTTACCCCATTTTACTATTATAAATTTCATTTTTGCCTAAGATATAGTTATTTTTGGGTTTTGGAAAATATTTTAGAGGCCTTATTAATACCCTGGAATGCAGTTTTGACATTTTTTGGTAGACTTCGGAGCAGTTTTGTTGGATTTTCATCTTTGTCACATTAACGAAAGCATAGTCTTTTCATTCATTCTCAATAAAAACACGAGGAACGACGAAAGCAATCTTTTATCTCTTTTTCGGGCTCGCATGATGACACAAAAGGAACTGCCTCAAGTCATCTTTAAGCTCTTTTCAGACTCTCTAAACATGAAAATATTAATGAAAGTGATCTTGCTTCCTTTCCCACTCATTAAAGTTTCAAAGGGCATCTCCTAAAGTGGTAGTTTATATCTTTTTCAGCCTCATGAGACTAACATTACAAAAAAGGACAACACTGAGTCTTTAAGTCATTTTTAGACTCTCTAAATATGAAAAAACCAATGATTTTACCTTCTCCGACTCTAAACAATCATAAATTGAAGGGACCATGGGACCGAACCCTTACTTCTTCCACCATTAAAAGAAAGAGGAACTTGTCGTAAGGTGAGTTATATTGAGCATGTTACCCTCCTCGAGCTCAAGTTAAAATAAAAAGAGGTACTCTGCCTATTTGGATGGGGGAAAATTGAAAGAAGCAGGCCAAGCATTTTTGAGAACATCAATAGTCACCCAAGTAAGAACCAAATATCAATATAGCATAGAAAAACCCTCGAAAAAGTACTCAACGCCTTGAAAAGAGATAATTTCTATAATAATCCTCTTCGAGGCAACCTCCTTAACACCCCCACTTAAATGTTCAAGTCAAGATGAATCAAAATGAAAATGTCTCCTTGTATATATAGGAAACTAGGGGTATAATTACAACCAATGGCCCAAAGCCTACATAAATAAAATAACATTACTAATATAATAAGGCCCAATTAAGGTAATGTCAATATTAGGCTTAACATACCCTCTCCCTGAGACAATTAAGGTCCACAATGCTCTTGAGTAAACTGATGCTTCAGATAAAAAGACTCCATCTTCCCAAGTGGAATCTTCACCGATAGTTTCCTCCATTTAATGAGATAATTTAAAATGGATCTATTCCTCATTGGTGAATTCTTGTGTCAGTATGGCTTGTGCCCACATGATTTTTCCTTCCTCGGCCAAGTTCCAATATAGTTTGAATCGATCTGTCACCTATAACTTTAAGCATGAAACATGGAAAAACCTGGGTGTACTCGCGGAAGATGCAGGCAACCCAATTTGTATTCCATAGTACCACCTTTTTGCAACACCTTATAAGGGCCATAGTACTTTGGTGATAATTCTATTACCCTTCTTGGCTTGTTTGAGGGACATATATTTGTATGGTTGTAGTCTTAAAAAATACCCAATCCCCTACTTCAAAACTTCTTTCACTACTTATGTTGATCCGCTTGTTGTTTCCTGCGATTTTGAGCGGTCGCTGTCCTTTAAGATTTGGAACTTGTTGTTGATTCTTGATGTGATCTTCCAATTCTTGAACCTTAGATTTTCTTTTTAGAGAAGAAGTGATGGAAGGAGGGTGGTATCCATAAGTGTCGAATGGTGTCATTTTTGTTAAAGATGAAAGGAAGTGTTATACCACCATTCCTACAATGGTAAACTATCCCATTGTGTTTGTTTATGTGAGACAAAGCAATGAAGGTATCCTTCCGCATATTTGTTCACTATCTCGCTTGTCCATCGTGATTGAGGATGATAGGATGAGCTTTATGAGCCAAATTGAGTACCCAACAAGAAAATAATTATGTCCAAAAATGTCCAAAGGGATGGATCTTTGTCAATTACAATAATCTTTGGATTTTTCCATGTAGCTTTTGAACTGCTTCCATGAATGCGGTGGCAACCGTATTTTAGCTTTTGAAGGGATGAGAGAGTGCACAAAAGTGTGCGATTGGTCGCAAGATATCAACAATCACCATGATGACACTCTTTCCTTCACTTTGGTAAACCCCTGCATCCATGGAAACCCTCCCTCCCAAGACTGACTTGGGATGGATAATGGTTAAAATATCTCGGGTCTGTTTCCACTTTATTTGGTTGGCAAACCAAAAAATTTTGCCACAAACCTTGAACAACAATTTTAAGGCCATCCCAAAAAAAATCCTTCTTGGACTCTATGGTAGGTTTTCAAAATCCCAGTGCCCTCCTACCTGAGAGGTGTGCAATTCCAATAGTACCTTTTGTTTATGCTGGGAGTTCTTGCATATAAATATAAGTGATCTTTTAAAATTCATGGTGAATCATTTTTCCATGTAAATGTATCTCGATCATCCGGAACTCAAGGTAAACCTTTCAATGAGAGTCCACACTTTTTCACATTCCTTCCATTCATCCTTGCTTCTATTATCCAATTGGGTTGATGATCGAGTTAGCACAAAAAAAGGTCTCAACATCTCTATCCTTTCTTGAGAGTGCATCTACCACAACATTTTGCTTCCCTTTTATAGACTATTTCAAAATCATAAACTCCAATATCTTGCTTACCCATTTTGTTGTTCTTCCAAGATAAGGCCTTTGTTCCAAGAAGTATTTAAGACTACTCACATGTTTTGACCTCATGCCTACCTATTAGGTAAGGATGCCATTTCTTTAATGCATGTAGTATTTCCATCATTTCTTTCTCATAAATGGGTTTGTGTAGTCCTTTTCCCTTGAGTGGTCGATTTTCAAAGCCAAGGGCCTTCCTTCTGCATTAGGAAAACACCAATTAGAATGACATTTCTGAGAAGGAGAAGATTCATTATCACTGAAGAAAACATTGGAGTCCGTGAAAATGCATCCTCTTAGTTAGTGCTATTAAAAGGTGCTTCTATTCTTCCATAATTCAACAAACTTGCGGTAGTAACCTGCCAAACACAAAAACTCTCTAAGATTCTTTTAATGTTTTGGGAATCGGCCACCATCATGGCCTAATCTTGTTAGCTCCACTTTGACACCTTCAAGGAGATATGCCACAATATGACCCAAATGTTTCACCTCCTTTACTCCAAAGAAACATTTGGATGGTTTGGCATAGTTGTTGCCTCCTTTAGTAGTTGTAGCACCTTGTCAACATGTCACACATGATCCCTCCTCCCAAGACTTGCTATAGATTACGGTATATCATCAAAACACTAACAATAAGGAAGGGTTTGAAATGGAATTCATCAACCCTTGAATGTGGAAGGCGCATTTGTAAAGCCAAAAGGCATGTGACCAAAAATTCATAATGGCTCTCATGAGTTCAGAATGTTGTTTTGGGATATCTTCTTCCTTCATTCTCATATGATGATACCTTGAACTTAAGATCCAAATTTTAGAAATAGATTGCTCCATGTAGTTCACATCTAACAATTCATCAATGACAGGAATGGGAACTTATTCTATAGTGATCTTGTTGAGCTCTATAATCCGGACACATATGCCATGAGCTATCTTCTTGAATACCACTACCACTGGTGCGTAGAGTAAGAACTTTGCTAGGTCTAATAATGCCAACCTCTAATATTTCTTCAACCATGCACTCAATTTCACTCTTCCTCGGGCATAAGGGTAGACCAGATGGCTTGATGTTAGATGGAACACTCCTGTGAATTAGGTGAATTTCATGATCATGATTTCGAGGAGTGGAAGACCTTTGGGAATATCTTCAAATAATTTAGAATGCTTATCAATGATCCTTTGGAGATCTTGAGGAATAGATGGCTTAGATGTTTGAACATCTAGTGAGCATAGTTGTGCACAATGCTCGCGGATGCCCCTTTTTCAATAATTTTGTCACATTAGAGCTTATCACCTTACCTAAGTTTCAGGATACCTCTTAACTCAATTTCTTTTCCTTCCAATGAAAAATTTCATAGTGTTCTTGGAAAATTAAAAGCCACTAATCCTAATGACAACCATTGATTCTAGTACAACATCCGCACTTCACCCATGGGTATAAAGTAATCATTGGAGTGCTAATACATATTCCCCCATAGTAAAATTGATCTTATTGCATTTTCCTCGAAAGCAATTGATAGTTCCTCCATCTGCAAATCATTACTTGAAACTCATACTTGATATACAAAGCACTTGAGATCTTGGGCTAATTTATAATGAATGAAATCATGAGTACTACCATAATCAATTAGGACAATTACCTTTCTTTGATGTATCCTTCGATATTGAGGGTTTGAGGGAGGTTAATTCCAGCCAATGCCTTACACTATATCGTGGGAGTCAAATCTTCGCATCAAATTGCTTCTACGCTTTCATCTTAAGATGGTTCTTGTTCTTGTTCTTCTTCCTCTTCACACCCATGGAATAATTTCTTCTCACCAAACTTATGTCCCTTATCAGATTTCTGTTGTCACAATTAAAGCATAAACCTTTTTCTTTCTTTCCCTCCACCAGTTGAGGTGTCAACCTTGTAGGTTGAGGTGTTTTAGAAGAAGGAGCATTGTTCTCTCATAGATGTTAGGGATTGGTCCTTCTAGTAGCCATAGCCATTTTCATTTCTACCATTTTTTGCCACCTTAAATGACATTCTCCATCGATTTGGGTTCCCAAAGGTGAACCTCATGTTGAATGTTATCCTTAAAGTTCTATGAATACATCAATCAAGTGCTCAACTAGAATATCAATTACCTTATATTCAATCTTTGGAAATTACCAATGTGCTCCTGTGAGCTTCCAACCCTTTTGTTTGAGATTTTATCAACTTACAAAGAAGGTATTGCTCCTTGTATCCCTCATAGTGTAAGCATTTCTTCCATGAAAATTCTTTCCAAGTGACAAGTGATTTATGCAGAACAGCTTATCGATACCATGGCTAAATTGATTAGGGTTCTAAATATAAAGAAGCACCAAGCACTTTTGTGTATGTGGCATTATGGAGATCAAAGAATTGCTCCATCCAAGTGACGAGTGATTGGGTCCTTTCCATCAAAAATTCCTAATATCAATATTAGAACGCATATTCCTAAACCAAAGTTGGAGTTTTCCATTCTTGATTCACCTTCCTTGTGTCCTCATCATGGAATTTCATGGGATGCATTTTCACCTTCGTGTGTCTTCCTGGGCACGAAATTTTTCAACACCTCCATGATCTCCTTTAAAACCCTCCATCATCTCTTGTAGTTCATATTTTGTAACTATATTTTTGTAAATCATTTATGTCCCCACGCATTTCTTCACCTTCATCAAGAGTCCAAGCATGATTTTCCTCTGGAGGCTTAGCTGGTGTAGAAGTTCCCTTTGGGTGGCATGTTGGCCAAGCATCACTTTGAACCTTGATTTTGAGGTGTCTGCCAGGACAACACATTTATTCCCATTGTATCTCCCAAGTTTAGGCCCTCCGGGAATGAAAATTTATTTTATGTAGTTCTCTAATATTTCTTCTCCTGCAATGCCATAGGTATGATCAAAATTGATGTGCCAAGTGGAATTTACGGTGAACTTCCCCACAACTTGCTCCATTTTTTACCTCTGCATTATCTCACTTGTATAGCGTGTCTCACAAAATAATTGATATTAAATTATGAAACTTGTACCATGAATACTACATAATCATTCAAGATCTAATGCAACAAGTCCCACTCAATTTTGATACCTAGGAATAAGTTATGATTGTTTTACATGGAACATCTTCTCGAGACTAGTCAATAGGACTAGTCGTGACAATCTCTATTCATACGTATGTATCTACAAATTTAAGATAAACCCAAAAGCCCAAAATTTTACCAAAGATACCTTACTAATTTATATAAATAGCCTTGTGAGCTTAGGTCTAAAACATTACGTAAAAAAGTTTTTATAGAGAAAATTCAATGACTCCGCCTGCATCTATCTCCCGTAAACCCTATCTTGTACAAAGTTGTATCTCTGAAAGTATAAGGTCTTCAGGAGCTGAATTTGAAACCAACGTACCTTGATCTATCTACTAAATATCATCCAAGACGTTCAAATAGTTGTAGAAAAAAAATATTATAAAGAAACGCTGTTTCTCGATGTAGCAACGGAAACCCTTTCAAGACCTTGAACTTTGATTCCATATGTTAAGAACCAAATATCAATATAGCATAGAAAAAACTCTAAAAAGCACTCACCTTGAAAAAGAGATAATTTCAGATAATAAGCCTCGAGGGGCAACCTCCTTTTACCCTAATTTAAAATGTTCAAGTCAAGATGATTCAAAATGAAAATGTCTCCCTTTGGTATATATAGGAGACTAGTATAATTACAATTAATGGCTCCAAAGTCACATACCAAAATAAAATTACTAATATAATATGCCCCAATTAAGGGTAATGAGCCAATATTAAGGCTTAACACACCCTTACAGTTTCCCTTGAACAAGACACTTTTTCTGATGGCTGACACTTTAGTCCACAGCAGGTTCACTGCATCACAATTGACAATAGCATCAAGGACCTCCTCCGACGCAGGTTGTTCTCAGCCAACACACATTATCCGAGAACCGCACTAGGGAAACCACTAGTTCCTTGGGACCTTATGCCTCAATGGCAAGTTCTTCACGCCCCAAAGTGGGTTTACATCATCGACTGACGATGTCGACTCGTACCATCCATTAGCATTCATTGGAATGTATCAGAGTACCTTGGGAATCATCGACATCAATGGTGATTTCCCCTCGCACTTGTTAACGGCATTTACCTTATTGGACCGATAACATGGTTTCCACCATGTTCGACTACATTAGACATCTATTCACATGGTGGGATTCGTACTACATCAGAATCGATAAGAAGACCCTGGGTTAATTCATCACTCTTATATGTACTTTGCCCAAAGGTAAACGGTTTTGAACATTGACACATATATCGTTACATAGATCCATAATTTTGTATTGGTCGTGGATATGTCTTATTAGTCTCATAGATCCACCGTGTATTTTCGGTGGCTATACCATCAGCCTGTGTCATGGGAGTATAGATCCACATTGTAATTCTGGCTATACCTTTTTGTCAATATAATTATGTATCTCTAGTGTATTCTATGGCGCCATGTACCTTGGAAAGTCTTTATCACTCCGCCAGGTATAACCGCCTTGGGTTTAAAACATGTAATAATATTTGTTTGATGGTCGTGTGCAACTTTTCCCAAGTTCTCCGAGTCTATACTCTTGTTTGAAAGTCTACAAAGCACTTCTACCACGGGCCTCGCCTTCTAACTTCAGACTCCTGGGGGCAATCTATTACACATCAAAATTACCTTTACAATGATGACCTATTGTCGCCATTACTAGTGTCGCATTTTGGCCCCAAGTAAGTGTCACAAATATAATATCATCAATATATTGCCTATGTCGCATCGACATTATCAAGAACACTTTAAAGACACCTCAAAAGACTGGTTTTTGAAGAGGAGAAATCATTTAACAAAGATAACAAGTCTTTTGCCATGGAAAACACTCAAAACCATTTTGAAGGCAAGGTTCTGCTACATATTGTCAGGGAGTGCTAGTGCTCTATACCCTCCTTTGGGGTAGTGTTGCACGTTTGTGACCCCTCTTTCTCAAGGAGGTTTGCCTTTGAGGGAATTTTGACGCTTGAGGAAAATCAGGGAAGAATCCTTTCATATTTGGAGTTGGTTGGGTTTGGATTTGAGGTCAAGGCTCAATCTTAGGAAGATCCACAACTAAAGGAGAAGGGATCCCTCAACCTATCCCAAGAATCTCTATAGTTAGGCCTCTCCAAGCCTATATATGAGGCCTCCTCATGGTGAAAGGGGAGACATTGAAGGCATCAAAATTATGATCCCATAAGGGAGATAATCACACATACACCATTCCTAGTGTGGGATTTCCTCACTTGAGCAAAAGGGCTGGACAAGGAGAGTCGAGAGGTTGTTGCACCTTCATCAAAGGTTTGTAAGTATTCTCTGTTGTTCTCATTAATATACATATGTGCTTGGCATGTTTCTTTCCAAGGTCAGGTTTTGTTCTACATTTTGTTTGTCTATATTAAATAGATCTGTTTTTTAGCTAACCTTAGTAGAATAGGAAGCTTGTTCCATCTTTTTTTTGGTTTGCACTTATCAGATCTTGGACATCAACAAAGCTCAACTTGGACTGTGCAAGGACAAACTGCTAAAAAGATACTCTTTCTTCCTCTTCTCTATGTATTGGTTTAATTAGATTTTAAAAGGATGTCAAGGACCAAATTTAGCACCTTTCCTTCTTGATCTTAGAGATTTAGGAACCAAGAGGGAATCCACCTTAGCTTCTTCCCTCTTCTCTATGTATTATTTAATAGGATTTAAAAGATGTCGCTGACTAAAGTTAGCACCCTTTCTCACTCCTTGGCTTTATGAGTCTAGAGTCCAGAGAATCCACTGTCCTAGGGGATTTCTCCGTAGAATAAACAACGGTGTACACCTTTGGAAGCCATATTTATGGATAATTTTGTAAAATTAGTTTTCTTGTATAGGATTGGGCTAGAAGCCATCTCTTGGAATACATTTTGAATTCACTTTCCTATATATCTGAGCATAATAAGAGTGTAAACTTTCTTCGTATCTTTACACCTTTGCAGTCATTCTATGATTCATACTATTGACACTAGGGAAGGAGAAACAAAGGACAATAAGGGGATAATATTTTCCATCCCTCATTATTAAGATTTCTCAGAGGTATCCTTCTACTAACAATATCTTGGTATTTCAATATCTTTCACTAGATCCTTGCATTGAAAGAAAATTTCCAAGGGGGTAGTTGCAATGAAGATGGGTTATAAAGAAATGTCAATTGCAATTTTTTTGTATAGTTTTCAATTGTTGGTTAAAAATCATCCAACATTAGTTCAATCCCTTTGATAGCTACCTCTTTCTTAATATGTTTTGCATTGTAAATATTTGGTGATTTGTGAGAAAATGAAATTAAATCACAGGTTTTGTGAGTTGTGGATTTTTAACTCGAGTACTTCTTGCACAATACTAGTTCAAACACCTTATTTTATATAAAGAATGTTTTTTTTCACATTCTTGGAAACTACTTCAGCTTTTTCCTTTTGCACCTACATGAGTTACTATGAGTGCTAGTATATTGTCACTTATTTGGGGAGGTTTATGGACTTGTATCCACTATGAAGAAGTCTTTTTTACAGTGCTTTCTAAATTTCATTCCTAGTAAATCCACAAAATGGTAAGAGTATTGTTATTGGTAAGAGTATGGGATATTATTTTTTCATTGAATGTGGTTACTTGTGATGCATTGATGCAATTTGTAGAGGAAATGCTACTCTTACTAGACTAGTCTTTATAATTTATGTTCTTCACTCAATTATTATGGTTCTTGTTCCTAATTTCCAACCATCAATATTTAAATTAACCTATAACTAAGAAAACGTCTGGTTGTATGTGCAATCCAATACCTACTTATATATCAATATCTTCATTGGTAAGAAATTGCATCTATATGGAGGCATTTCCTTCCACATGCAATTATGTTGCAAAATATGGCTGATAAAACTTTGATGTTATTGACCTCAGTTTAGTGCGTCAATTTTGTAGAGAATTTGGAATTTGGCTTGTGACTTGTTTTATTAAAAGATATGTCCCGAAAAATATGAGGAAAAGATACTTTCTGAAGCGATTTAATAATTCCATGTTCAAAAGATATATTTTTGGGGTTCAAATATTTGGAGATCTATTTAATTCTACTTTGGTTCCATCCCCAACTACTCCAAGAGAAACATGTAACATTTAACAACATTTTTTTATTACTAAAGTTAGTTATCTTTGAGAGAGGCTTGGAACCTTGACAAAATCCTATATATTTATTTTGATGTGACAAGATCAAATAAATGTTCAATGAACACAAATTATCTATAGAAACAAATTTTTGACTAGTTTAGGTCACTGAATTTGGTTTAATGGCACTCATTATGAGTTTGGTCAACATCAGAGTGATGTCACCACCACATAATGATGGCTCATAACATTTAAAAAACCTATATCAGAGAATATTTTATTTTCCCAAGGATTTTATTATTTTCTTGGCATAATTCCAATGAAGGGTTGAAGTCAACCCTTCTCTATATTAGTTTTCCCTTTGATGGGAGCCTAGGGAAGGGTCGACTAACCCTTCCTCTAGCTTAATATCCCCATTGATGAGGAGCCTAGGAAAGGGTTGTCCGCCACTTCCTTGAGACTTAAATTCATGCCAATGGGGATTCTGGGGAAGGGTCAACCAACCCTTCCTCAAGAATGGTACTCTTGTCAAGTGGAGCCTAGGGAAGGCTTGGCCAACACTTCCTCTATATTTTTTTCATTGGGGGAACCTGGGAATGGGGGTACCACTCAAAATTATAACTAAGGAAATTCCAACCCAGAAGGGAGCTTGGGGAAATGGATAGGAAAATTGCCCATTGTAACCTCAGTGGCATTGCCTTTACACTTTAAGGATAGGGTTTCTAACCCAAGGAAGGTTTTCCTAGGGGGTCAAAACCACTATTATCATTGTAATTTGGAAGGGAAGGCTTTGGGACTTGGTTTGACTTAGAATTTCTAACTTTTGTCAGGGTAAAGCACATCAAGTATGAGACAAGACAATCGATAATGAGCTCAAAGAGAATATGATGTAAACAACAATGCTCAATTTAAAGGTGATTGGAACTTAAAATGTTTGTCTTGCATCCAAATATGAAATATCAATGTATCATAGCCATGTACCATTCATCATTTAATATTTGCACAATGTGTGTTCTTGTTTAGACCATTAAAAACACAATCAAGTGGAAAATTTTAGTGTTGAGCATAAAATGATCTTAGACCATGAAACATGCCACTAGGAAAACAAGATAAATGAGAACATCCAAACCATAGATAAACATCCAAGTCAATGCAAGTGGCACAATAATCAATGAGAAGATTCACTTAGTTAAAGGCACAACAAATGTTTATCATTAATAATATTCATAACCCATGATTGTAGCCAAGCGTATGATATGATAGGAAAGTGGACCAACAATTGTGTATTGATATAGGACAACAAAGTATGATGATCAAATGATGATTTTAAACCATTACCACATTAAACCTCTTCTCAAATTTGTCAAGTCATAATGCTAGAGAAATACCACTAGTTACTTATGACAATATTAGGCATCAAATTTTGCATCAAACTTTATCACAAATAGATCATAAGTACTCTCCTTGCGATTGTAGCAAAGTATAATTAAGACTCAAATTGAAATTTATATAGTGAACAATCCCTTAGATAGTCATGAAAATGTGCAATGATATGAGGATTTTAGAGGTCATTTTCAAATGTTTAAAAATGATCTACATGCATGAGAAATATGAAGCAATAAATTGTCCAAACATTTTGAAAATAACTCTTAAATCATCATCACCCATTCACTTATTTTTCTATACTTTAAACAACAAGGAAAACACTTGAAATAATGATCAAAAGAGGTGACAATATGCAACTTTTAAGAGGTCATTAGACCCACAAATATATCATTTTGTTACTTGAAGTGATACATATTACTAACAAGTGACAATGTGTGTATAGTAAAGGAGTCTTAATATGATTGATCTCTACAATTTGAATAGCAAAGGGGATTCAAACAATTATCAAGAAAAAAGATATTGTTGTAATCTTCTAGATTACACATACATTCAAGAAGAGACACATTAGGGAAAATACATCAAGACACACACACACATACTCAAGAAGTATTTGTGGTAAGGTTAACCAACCGCCTTTCTATTCCATCTTCATGAGTATATATACATGGGATAGATGGTTGGAGTAGTTGCACTCCCTCCAACGAATCCTTAGTTAGGTGAGTTTATCATTTAATAGACTTTATTGCACATATTCCTATAATGTCTATTGTCTAATGTGTGATGACTATTACAAGGGCCTAAAATGCCTCTCAACATCTCCCCCACACTCAAATCCTTGCTAGTCCTGAGAAAATGTGCAACAATGTCCTGGATCTACTCTTGCATAAGTATCCTTACTATGCATCAACCATACGTACCAGTCCGCATAGGTAAAATAGTCGCAACAACCACTGGCTATATAGGGAGATTCACGTATACAACGTTTACTGTTACTAGATTCTGTTAGCAATATTTCTTGACTTGGGCCTAAGAGTGTTTAGACCTACAAGTGGCACGAAAAATGTTCGAGCGCAGCACACAGAAGAAGTCCTCTTCAGACTTAAAATCAAGCGAGCAGGCATTTCATTCTTCAGCGGAAAGAATTCAGTGACAGAGCAGAACAACGGTTGATGGGAAATCGCAGGTTATCCGAGTCGCACCAAGTATGGCACAAAAATGTTTTCAAGAGGCGTCAATCGCGATCAGCATAAGCGCAGTAGTCATTTCTCGAACTCGGGGTTTGTGAGTTCGAAGGGCGGACCATGTCTTTTGGTTGCATGAGATTGCGAGTTACGAAAAGTGCCTGGAGGGGGTCGACCTGCGTTGACTATCGCGTCTCGGGACTTCGCGAGGAAAGGATGCCAAAGTTCGATACTCCAACTCATGAAGCCGTGAGTTGCGAGAGGCGTTAGTACTCTGGCCCTAGCCGATGGTTACATGTAAAGAGCGCTGACCAGGAAGGCGCCCGGTTCATATCGCTATCTCGGGGAGCGAGAGTTTTAAAAGGAGAGTCGAGGGTCTTCGACCCGTGAACTCACAAATCGCAAAGTGAAAAGAGCTACACAATATTGCCAAGAAAATCTCAGCCGTCCATTTGAAGAAGACACCTAGCGCGCGATTAAGCTCCCCACCTTTTCGCCCATCGCGGTTTCAAAGTGCAAATAATAGCTCCATCATATCCTGATACGTGAAGTAGCGAGAGCATTCAGGACCTGGGGCCCACAGCAGCGTCGGGTGAAGTTAGGACCGTCAGATCCAGAGGGCGTGTGGTGCCATATTAAAGCCATCTCGGCGTTTCGCACATCGCGATTTCAAGAAGCAAGGATTAACTCCTTCTGTTTGCGAACGCCGAAAGCGCTTTGGGGATAAGCGCGTGGTCACAGCCCATGCTCACTTGTGAAGGAAAAAGCTATTCAAGAAGGGATGAAGGCGCCATGCATGATTCACAGAAGGAATTTCCACGACCTCCAAGTGCCATTTGATCTGACATCGTTCCTGGTTTTCGCTTGGAGTAAATGAAGGTGAGAAAGGGTGGTTGAAGCCTCTCATCATTCATTAAATGCGAAGAATGTAGGGCCTGGCAAGCGGACTGCTCGAGAGAGTCTTGTGTACTCATTTATTTTCAGAGAAGCCATGCCGAGTTCCCGACCAGTCGGAGGAGGCCTGCGCACGCTAGCTCAGCATTTACTGGCCCAGCTACTCCTCCCCTGCAGAGCCCATGCGAAGTTAAGGAGACGTCTGATGAAGGACTTCCACCTGAAGATTGATTGAAGAGACGCTACGCCTTGGAGGGTGAGCGTGCCTCTATTGGGAAAATTCGCCCAAGTATATGTACTCAGTTTTGGTATTTTAAAGGTATTGATGGTAGAGCAAAGCTCCCTACTGTAATGTTTTAACAACTATTCTAGCTTCCAGCTTATGCATCTGTGTTTGAGATTTCTTGTTTTATGACAGACAGTTCTTATTACTCCGTCTGATTTTCATCTTATGCTTGGAGAGTTCATGATTGACTGATTCACATGAATTCATGAAAATATGTTATGATAAAGGATTTACTGTGACATTATTGTATTCTCTGGTTTTTGCATTTGAATGTAAGCCGATCTTGTGTTTAAATGCTTTCTTCTACAGCCTGTTAGGAACCTTCTGTTTATAATAGACCTTTGCATTTCTCTTATATAAATATTCCACCTATTCACCCTTTACTACAGCTCACTGTCTGAAGTTTACGCAAGACCTCACTTGCTCATGCATATCTGGCCTGGTTTCAGAGTTAGAACCGCATTGTTTTGAGTTTCCTTCCATTCGATCACCCATCTATAAACAACCGTGACATAAAACTGATGGGCGTCGGGCTCTGCTCCTGCAAGCAATCCAGGAGTGACTTCCATCGCCAACATCTCTGGCGCCGTTGCCAGGGACAAAGTTGAAAATTTCCCCCGAGTTTGAACGACATTGAGCCTCTGGTTCTGAAGGTGCATCAAACATCAAAGCCTTCTTGAAGATTGCTACTGTGCACCTGGCGACTCCATTGTGACGACTCCGCTATATCGAACTTGCCGCGTCCATTGTGTCTTTCAGAGGCCGACACGCACGGTCCAATCCTCAGGTGCCTCTAGCTACACCTGGAGCTGATCAGGAGGTAGTTTGCGGGAAAGGAAAGGCCTCAGAAGGAGAAGCTGCCACCAAACCAGGTAATCTGTAGTCTCCATTTGTAGAAGCTCCATTCTCTCCACCTCAGTTTCCTGGCAGACCGTCTTCTGAAGTTTCCCATTTCCTGAATTTTGGGAGTGTTCTTGTTGAGGTTTCCTCCCTTGGTCTGGGATTGGAGGGAGAAATCCTTGTCACTCCCATCTCCCCTGAAGCTGTACATTGGCACAGACACAAGACCACAAAAGATTTTCCTACTCCTAGCTCTGCCGCTTCTGCACAAAGAAAAACATCTATCGATTTGAGCTCGCTCTCCTTTTCATTAAATTCCTTATTGTTTCCCACTCCCATTAAGAGATCATCCCCAGTATTCCCGTTCCGAGTTCCTTCTCCTCTGAGTTCCCCTTTACATAATATCAATATGGCCGGAGTAAATCCCCCTATGACCGAAATAGAGATCATCATAGTTGCTAGGTATGCTCCACTCGTGCTACCACAGCCTCTCAATGCCCTCCCACCAGATGGATACCTTAAGCAGCTACCCAAGTTTACAGGCGAGGGGGACATAGCTACAGAATAACACCTAGTAGCCTTTTACACTTTCGCGGATGAGACAGTGGGGAGATAAAAAAGACTCCATGTATTACATGACAAAGTTTGGCTCGTTGAAGAGAAAGGAAGGAGAGTTTGTTTCCGACTTCTCCAAGAGATTCAATAAAATGTACAACAAAATTCCTGCTGAGATAAAACCCTCTGAAGCCTTTGCCAAGATCACTTACTCCAGTTCTTTTGATCCTAATTTCTGCCTACTGCTAAGGGAGAGAAGAGCTGCTACGCTGGCACACATGCAAGATGCAGTCGTGGAGGTAGAATCCAACATATTGGCTATCAACAGACTCAGGAGCGTCAGACTCAGGAGCGTCGGTGATAGAAATACGTCCAAGAGAAAGCCTGAAGCTTCCTCATCCAGTTCCTCTCCCCTGCCCCATCAGACAGATGAGATGGCTAGAATGCTAAAATCACTCTCTGCCAGGATGGAAAGGTGGGAATTAGAGGGGAGGCCCATGTACAGAAATCCCCAGAACACTGATAATAGAGGTTTCAGACGACCTACTAACCATGTGCCACAGGTTTTCCCAAGGGAACAAAGGGGAAAAGACAGGGATGATCAAAGGATTTAGGCCCCTCTCTAGAATAACCTAGATTCTCATGAGGAAAGAGAGGAGATAGACGAGTTTGGCCCTGAAATTCACTGTTTCGAAGAAGCTCCTCCTTTTCCCCATTTGACACAGTCTGCATATGAAGAATCCCTAATGAGCACTCAAAACCATGAGCTAGGTAAAGGAGAAAGGGTCGGTCACACCTCTAACAGATACAATCTCAGTTTGAGAAGGAAAGAAGGAGAATTTGACAGCCCAGACCAGCCCCTCATAGCAGAAAGGCCTACTAGATTTGCAACAACCGCCACTAAAGATAAAAGAGCTCAGAACACTTTGCCAGCAATCAGAGAACCCATCACTGAGGTAAGGGAATCTCCTAAGCCCATTCCATCCTTTAATTTTGAACATGAAATTCAAAAAATCAGGATCCCCATCCCCCTCTCAGAGCTAGTAAAAAACGAAGATTTTAAAAGATCCCTCTCCAAGCTGCTACAATCCGAGTCTCCCCAGCCTCCCTCTGACTCAGTACACCTTCAAGATGAGAAACCAGTTGTCGTCTTAGGCCCCATGGTAGAAGACAGAGATGTCTCATCCCCTCCCTTCTACACATCCCTAAACATACATGATAAAGTGCTGCATAATTGTCTCATGGATTCGGGAGCCTCCCATAACCTTATGCCCAAGGTAGTCATGGAAGAATTGGGACTGGAGGTGACAAGAACTTATCATGATTTATATTCTTTCTATTCAAGGAGAGTGCAGTGTCTAGGAGTCATCAAAGACCTGGTGGTTTCCCTATTTCAGCTACCCATGAAAAGTGTGGTCATCGATATTGTGGTAGCCGACGTTCCCCCCAAATTTGGTATGCTGTTGTCTAGATCTTGGATTAAAAATCTTGGAGGGACACTACAGATGGATCTCACATACGCTACCATTCCAGTCTTTGGAGGGGAACAAAGAAGGTTATACAGAGAAGCCCAACTAGCCTATATTGTCAGTGATGAAGCAAACCCCACCAATCACCCCATCTTTTCACTTGACACCAACTTGGGGTCTAGTTTGTTGCAGCTTACCGATGCCCCTGAAATCTCTTTACAAATTAGAAAACATCCCAGCCTTGATCATCCGATTTCCCCTCAAAGCCCCTCCGTGTGGAAGATGTTTTTTGACGGAGCTTCTTCTAGCGAAGGCGCTGGTGCTGGAGTGGTTTTCATATCACCTTGTCAAGAAGCCATGTCCCTATCATACAAGCTGGAATTTGAAGCCACCAACAGTGTGGCAGAATATGAAGCACTTGTTCTGGGTATGAGAGCCGCAAAGGAAATGGGAATTAAAGAGATAGCAATATTCGGAGATGCTGAGTTGATTATTCAGTAGGTAAGGAATGCTTATCGTGCCAATAATCCCCGGATCAGGAATTATTGGAATGAAGTATGGGACCTTATTGATAATTTCTTCTTGGCTTTTAACATTTCTTTCATTCCGAGGGGAGAAAATACTTTGGCCGATTCTTTAGCTGTCTCAGCTAGTTTGCTCAAATTTCCTCTGTCGCCCATGGTAAAAAATGATGTTGATATAAGATATAGGCCCTCGGTGCCGGACAATGTCAAGCATTGGAAGGTGTTCGAGGATGATCCAGAACTTGAAAGGTTTCTCAAATCAGTTGATGAATTTTCTGCGATACACATTGATCAAGATCCCGATCCAAAAGGTGATCCTCACCCTGAGGTGTTTTTAAACAAAATTTCTAATCATCAGATTATCCAGCTGCCTAGCAATCACATCCCAAGAGGACTAGTCCCTTTAGAGAGACTATTCGATGGGAACGATTTGGCAGTAAAGGGAAAGGTCTCGAATGAAGATGCTGATACAACCGAATGCAACATTGGCACGCAGGAAGAGCCTAAGTTTGTCAGATTATCAAGCAGCCTAAACAGTGAACAGAGGGTCGAGTACACGGAGTTGCTGAGAGAGTTTGCTGACGTGTTCTCTTGGACCTACAAAGACCTCAAGACATATGACACATCTGTCATTGAACACAAAATTCCGTTGAAGGAAGGAGCTAAGCCATTCAGGTAGAAGCTGAGACAGATAAATCCCATGTTGTTGCCGATCATGGAAAAGGAGGTCAAGAAGTTGTTAGATGCCCAGATCATCGTCCCTTTGAGATATTCCGAATGGGTGGCCAATCTGGTTCCGGTAAGAAAATAAAGTGGAGAAATTAGGCTTTGCGTTGACTTCAGAAATCTGAACAGAAGCTCGAAGAAAGACAATTACCCCCTGCCTAAGATGGAACACATACTGCAAAGGGTAACTGGTGCATCCAGAATATCTATGATCGACGGGTTTTCCGGTTATAATCAGATATCGGTCATGCCTGAGGACAGAGAAAAAATGGCCTTCACCACTCCTTGGGGCACATTCATGTACGCCAAAATGCCATTTGGGCTAATGAATGCAGGACCAACATTTCAGCGAGCCATGGATATAGCCTTCATCGGAGAAAAGGACCAGTTCGTAGTGAACCTAGACGACATCACGGTCTTCTCCAGGTCTGATAAAGAGAACCGCTGTCACTTAAGGAAAGTTTTCTCGAAGTGTCGGAGATTCGGTCTTTCCCTAAATCCCAAGAAGTCCTTGTTTGCTATGATGGAGGGCAAGCTGCTAGGCCATATAGTATCGGTGGAGGGAGTAAGGATTGATCCCAGCAGAGTGGAGGCGATTCAAATCCTGTCACTTCCCAGGTCTAAAAAAGAGGTCCAGGCATTTCTAGGAAAGATTAACTTCCTAAGAAGATTTGTCTCAAATTTTGCTGAGCTAGTAAAGCACATCACAGTCATGCTCAGGAAGGGAAACAAAGTGAGATAGACCGTTGAGCCCTGGGCATATTTTGACCAAATAAAGAAAGCATTGACTGAGGCGCTTGTGCTAATCAGTTCTGATTATTCCAAGGATTTCCTGATTTTTTATTTTGCTTCCTGTGATACAGTGGCGGCGGTCTTACTACAGAGAAATGAAGAAGGGCGTGAGCAACCCATCACCTTCTTCAGTAGGGCGTTAAAAGACGCAGAGAGCAGGTATGAAATCATGGAGAAACAGGCCTATGCCTTAGTGAAAGATCTTAAAGATTTTAGAGTCTATGTCTTGCATTCAAAAGTAACAGCATACGTTCCTTTAGCTTCCGTGAAGGACATCCTTGTACAACCTGACATAGATGGGAAAAGAGGTCGATGGATCGCTAAAATTCTATAATTTGATTTAGAGATAAAGCCCACCAAGTTGGTTAAGGGGCAAGGTTTAGCCAAGCTACTGGTTGAATCCAACTGCGAAGCCTTGGGAGTTAGTTTCATCAATACTCACCCAGGATCTTAGCAAGCTGAGCCACCCAGCCAATGCTCTCAATATGGCTTATCGCTGGCAGAATGTGCTTGGTATTGTGACATTCTATATTTTCTGCAGGAGTTGAAGCCGCCGAATGGAATGGGAAAAAGAAAAGCGAGGGATTTAAAGCTCAAGGCGATCAGATATTGCCTCATTGACCAAATATTGTACTGGAAAGACCCTCTAGGGGTATTTCTGAGATGCTTGGACCCGCAGGAGGCCAAGAAGGTTACGTTTGATTTTCATAGCGGACTTTGTGGAGGCCATCATTTCTGGAAGAACACAACTCACAAGATACTCCAAGCTGGGTATTACTCGCCCACTTTATTCCCTGATGTTTGCAGGGAGATCCGAGCTTGCATCAGATGCCATAAGTTCTCAGGAAAACAACAGCTCAAATCACTGCCATTAAAACCCATAGTAGCTTCGGCACCTTTTCAGCAGTGGGGGTTGGACTTCATTGGAGAAATTCATCCTCCCTCAAGTGGTCAGCACAGATGGATTCTGACTGCCACAGATTATTTCGCCAAGTGGATAGAAACTGTCCCCACCAGAAGCGCATCTCACAAAGTAATTATCAGCTTCCTGGAGGATATCATAGCCATATTTGGTTGTCCCAGCAGGATCGTCACTGATAATGCTGCTTCTTTCAAGTCTGAGCCTCTAATTAAGTTCTGTGAGTAGTTTCAGATCTCGCTAATTCACTCCACCCCCTACTATCCCCAGGGCAATGGTTTACCCGAGTCCTCCAACAAAATCCTAATAAGGATCATCAAGAGACTGTTGGAGGACAACAAAAAGGCCTGGGATTCAAAGTTGAAGTTTTCTCTATGGGCTGACCGTGTGACAATGAAGAAGTTTCTGGGCACTTCGTCATTTCAACTAGTCTATGGAGTAGAGGCGGTTTTCCCTACTCATCTTTCCTTACCTATGGCGAAGGTATTTCAATACTATGAGGGAGAACTAGATCATATGATCAGAAGAATTCATCAGATAGTGGAAGTGCAGCAAATCAGGGAACAAGTGAAAGACGCAGCCTATAGTTACCAGCAAAGGATCAAACAAGCTTTTGACAGGAAGGTCAAGAAGAAAGAATTCGAGATCGGGAATTTGGTATTTAAGTGGGACGCACCCATGCAGGATAAAGGGAAGCACAGCAAGTTCGACGCTCTCTGGATCGGCCCCTTCAAAATCTCTGAGGTTTTCTCCAACAACACATATGAGTTGTAGGATCTGGAGGGTGAAGAGGTTTTCAATAGCCCAGTGAATGGGCATTTTCTGAAAAAATGTTTCTTTTGAGCCTATGACGGCTCCTTCGTTTGTAAATATTGTCCTTTACTTCTTTGTTTATTTTCTTTTTGCATATTTTTAGCTTAATAAGTGACTCCATAGCCCAATAGCAAGGCACTGAAGCTGCAGAAGGAGTTCTTAGAGCATCATAGGGACGACTCTATCCCCCATGGAGCCTAATGTTAGCGATATTTCTTGACTCGGGCCTAAGAGTGTTCAAACCTACAAGTGGCGCAAAAAATGTTCAAGCACAACACACAGAAGAAGTCCTCTTCGGACTTAAAATCAAGCGAGCGGGCATTTCATTCTTCAGTGGAAAGAATTCAGCGATAGAGCAGAACAACGGTTGATGGGAAATCGCAGGTTATCCGAGTCTCGCCAAGTATGACACAAAAATGTTTTCAAGAGGCATCAATTGCGATCAGTATAAGAGCAGTAGTCATTTCTCGAACTCAGGGTTCGTGAGTTCGAAGGGCAGACCATGTCTTTTGGTTGTGCAAGATTGCAAGTTATGAAAAGTGCCCGGAGGGGGTCGGCCTGCGCTGACTATCGCGTCTCAGGACTTTGCGAGGGAAGGATGCCAAAGTTCGATACTCCAACTCAGGAAGCCACGAGTTGCAAGAGGCGTTAGTACTCTGGCCCTAGCCAATGGTTACATGTAAAGAGCGCTGACCAGGAAGGCGCCCGGTTCATATCGCTATCTCGGGGAGTGAGAGTTTCAAAAGGAGAGCCGAGGGTCTTCGACCCATGAACTCACGAATTGCAAAGTGAAAAGAGCTACACAGTATTGCCGAGAAAATCTTAGCCGTCCATTTGAAGCAGACACCTGGCACGCGATTAAGCTCCCCGCATTTTCGCCCATCGCGGTTTCAAAGCGTAAATAATAGCTCCATCATATCCCGATACGCGAAGTAGTGAGAGCATTCAGGACCTAGGGCCCACAACAATGTCGGGTGAAGTTAGGACCGTCAGATCCAGAGGGCACGTGGCACTAGATTAAAGTCATCTCGGCATTTCTCTCATTGCGATTTCAAGAAGCAAGGATTAACTCCTTCTGTTCGCGAACGCCGAAAGTGCTTTGGGGATAATCGTGCGGTCATAGCCAATGGTCACTTGTGAAGGAAAAAGCTATTTAGGAAGGGCTGAAGATGCCATGCATGATTCACAAAAGGAATTGCCGCGACCTCCAAGTGGCATTTGATCCGACCTCGGTCCTGGTTTTCGCTTGGAGTAAATGAAGGCGAGAAAGGGTGGTTGAAGCCTCTCATCATTCATTAAATGCGAAGAATGTAGGGCCTAGCAAGCAGACTGCTTGAGAGAGTCCTGTGTACTCATTTCTTTTCATAGAAGCCATGCCGAGTTCCTGACCAGCCGGAGGAGGCCTACGCACGCTAGCTCAGCATTTACTGGCCCAGCTACTCCTCCCCTACAGAGGCCAAGTGAAGTTAAGTAGACGTCTGACGAAGGACTTCCACCCGAAGATTGATCGAAGAGACGCTACGCCTTGGAGGGCGAGCGCGCCTCTGTTGGGCAAATCTGCCCAAGTATATGTACTCAGTTTTGGTATTTTAAAGGTATCGATGGTAGAGCAGAGCTCCCTACTGTAATGTTTTAACAGCTATTCTAGCTTCCAGCTTATGCATCTGTGTTTGAGATTTCTTGTTTTATGACAGCCAATTCTTCTTACTCCGTCTGATTTTCATCTTATGCTTGGAGAGTTCATGATTGACTGATTCACATGAATTCATGCAAATATGTTATGATAAAGGATTTACTGTGACATTATTGTATTCTCTGGTTTTTTCATTTGAATGTAAGCCGATCTTTTGTTTAAATGCTTTCTTCTACAGCCTGTTAGGAACCTGCTATTTATAACAGACCTCTTCTTTTCTCTTATATAAATCTTCCACCTGTTCACCCTTTACTACAGCTCATTGTCTGAAGTTTACGCAAGACCTCACTTTCTCATGCATATCTGGCCTAGTTTCAGAGTTAGAACTGCATTGTTTTGAGTTTCCTTCCATTCGATCACCCATCTATAAACAACCGTGACATAAAAATGATGGGCATCGGGCTCTGCTCCTGCAAACAATCCAGGAGTGACTTCCGTCGCCAACAGATTCCAATGGATTTGAGTGACTGCATATCACATATCCTGACTCCTTGATCTCCATGCTTCCAACATTCTTTTCCAGTCGAAGGGCGCTCATTGCTGCTTGAAACCAACTGCAAGTATACTCCTCACAAGAATCATTAGGGCACTCTCTATACTTTCTCCAGTGATCTATCGCTCCTGGGGGTTATTTTTATGGGATCGACGAGGGTCTGAGGCATAATTCAATTCTACCATTCTATTTCTTTCATTGTTGTGACCTAGGGAACTGTTCTGGAACTCTTTTACAAAGGGACTCAATCAATTAATATTATCTCGTGTCATCATATTGTTGTTTAAGCTATGGTGTGTGTATGTCATCAAATGTCTCTTTCTTGAATGTCTTCGACTTATTCAAAATTTTATGATCAATGCTCATTATGAATGGTCTCTGCAAGTGCTCTGCTCAATCAACTGCTGCAAATATTTCTTCCATAAATGCTCAAACTTTCAATCAAGTTCTCAATATTTGTATGATCACTACTCTGATGTTCATCAATCTTCTTTCTTTGCTGCTATCAATCATGGTTGTGCTTCTTTAGGATTTCAAATCTTGGAGTCTGTAATATACATTTTCATGAAGGACAATTGTTCTACGACTCAACTATGACTCTCTAACTATTAGTAAAATACAATTTGTTTTTCTACGCAGGGCTTGGCTTCTTGTCATTGACTAGGTATCGACTGATCTTGTCAGCTAAGTACCAACTTACATGAAATAGGTGGAGGGGATCGCATGCCTTTGAAGAAGATGCACGTTTAACCCCCTCCTTTCTATCTCAACTCAATTGACTAAATTGTACAATTGACTCAATTCTGGTAAGAAACTAATTTTAATTGGAAATCAAGTTGCTCAGTTGACCCACTAACTAGTGGTCAATCACCATCAAGTGCACTAAGGAAGCTTAGGTCGATTCCACTACAAACATTTATGGTCGAAAATGTTATTTAACTTTGAAGCTAATGATACCTCAACAATGGCGTTGTTACACTTTTCATAAATGGGTGCTGATAAAATCTTCCTTTGATATACAACGTAGGTTTTCTTTTATGGATGATCAATTTGTAGTTTGGATTTCTTTATACTTTCAACACTTACAGATTAAGAAAATACATCCGACCAGGAAAAATTTTGGAAATATCATCTCGACCTACTTTCTCATCCATTAGTTGGTCCATTGAAAATTTTAATGGGCGTCCACATTGGATGATGAAATATAAAATCCATCTTTGGACCATAGAAACAGTGAAATATTTTGTTGGTCATGTGACCATAGTCGACTAAGACCAAGCACTTCTAGTAGGTGGGAATATTTCCAATCGACTCACTTCTAGTAGGTGGGAATATTTAAAGTATAGTGTCAACATACTCAACAATCAATTGGTTCCCCTGATTTGAAGGATGCTACAAATTATATAATGTATTGCCAGTGGAAAGAACCTCCTCTGTAGAAGAGTACATAACATAGTAGTGTTTTGAAATGATCCATCCAAAAACTAGTAACAATAGTCTTAGCTAGAAGCTCTTGCATGGTTTTTAAAGTAAATGGGCATAAAAACCAATTATTCTCAAAATAGTTGGACACAAAAACTTATCTATTTCATGTTGAGAGGAGTGTTTTCGGTTGCATGTGTTGTCAGCGAAGAACTTGACTTGACCTTAATCAGGAACTGGACCAGATCAAGGCCTCGACTTTGATCTGAAACTCGACCAGACTTCAATTTTGAACGAGAACTAGACCAGTGCCTTGAATTTGACCAAGAACTCAACCAAAATTTGATATCAACCGAGAACTCAACCAGGGCCTCGAATTCATCCATACGACATGTGTTCTCGGGCACTTCTTCTGGAAATCATAGGTCAGAGATAATTAATGATTGGCACATGGAATATTGCATTAAGAGATATGGAGGCCTATATATAATATGGAATATAATGAGAATATTATGAAGGCTCAAGAATATGTACTTCATAGTTTGAATATGATGTAGAGACAATTTAACAAAGACTCTAGCACCAAACAAGCAGATAGTGCTAGAAAAGTGAGAAAATGTAGATCCTAAAGCAGAAGGGATGATCATGGGAATGACAGGAAATTAAGGATAATGAGAAGACACCATCATTCTCCAAGCAATACACTAGAAGAAATTGTGCAATTCAGAACCAGGGAGTAGCCCAAGTATGTCTCATGTCACGAGGTAGAGAAGAAGGTTCGAGACAAACATATTACAAGGTGAACTCAAGAAAATCAAGCCACCAACTTTCAATGGTGAGCATAGAAAGGGAGGAGAGGTTGAAGAATGGTTGTTGGAAATGAAGAAATATTTATAGCTACATGATTACCCCTCAAAGGTATAAACAAGAATTGAAACCTACCACTTGCAAGGAAAGACATCTATGTGGTGGGATCATCTTAAACAATCCAATCACTTTGATGAGAAGAAGATCTCATGGAGGCAATTCAAAGGATATTTCTAAGAGAAATATTTATCAGAGCATTACTATGAAAGAAAGATGAGAGAATTCTTTGAACTCGAATTGGGAAGCATGAAAATGGATAAATATGAAAAGAGGTTCTTTGAATTTCTGGAGTATGTGGATTTAATAAAAGATGAAAATCTCAATATCCAAAAATTTTTGAGTGGGTTACCCTCCTTCTACAGTGACAAGATACAATATGATAACCCCGAGACCTTAGAGGAAACAATAAGGATAGCAAAGCATCTTTATGAGTAGATAAGAGCAAGTCAAATCTTCCAAAGTGATTGGAATGAAAAGATGAAGGGTAAAAAGGAGAAAAGGAAAAAGGTTTTAAGCCACCTTTTTTCAAGAACAACTCACAGGTAAATCAATGAGGTCAATCAATCCAAAATGAGCCCAGAATGGAAAATTAATTTGGAAAAAAGATAAGACAACAATATTTACAATGGTGTGGATGTGAGGGAAATCACTTATATAGGAACTACCTCAAAAAGTAGAAAAAATGAGGACTATCCACAACATTCAGGAGGGTGAAACAGTTGAAGACATGGAAAGAAATGTGCCAAGGATTTATGCAGCCTTGGCAAACAAGCAAGAAGAATATTAATCCCACATGATTGAAGTGGAAGGTAAGATTGATAACCATCCCATAGAAATTTTAATTGATTATGGAGCTATCTATAGTTACATAAAATCTAACATTGTTGAAATATTTCACTTGCAAATGAGTAAGCATAAGAAATATTGGTTAGTTTAGTTAGCAATCGGGGCTAAGAGGAAAATCAATGAGCTAGTTAAAGATTTTGTAATAGACATGAATGGACTCAACACAAAGGTAGATGTGAACATCATACCATTGGGTTCATATGATTGTCTAATTGGCATGGATTGGTTCAAAAAAACACCATGTTGTCCTGGATTGTTACAACAAGACAATCACATGTCTTGATGAAGAGGGGAAACAAGGAAAAATTCCAGGCATTCCAAGAGTTTTTCATTGTTAGAGAAATTTCATCCATACAAATGAAAAAGAGTTTCAGGAAGGGATGTCATATTTTTGTAGCTCATACGAAAGAGACAACCAAAGATAAAAAGACAAGTATTGAATATCATTTATTCTTGAGAGACATTGGAGATGTTTTTGGGGATATTCTAGGATTGCCACCAAAAAGAGACATTGATATTTGTGGTCCTATTGAAGCTCCTTCTCTATCTCATGCCATTTATTTTCTTACTTTTATTGATGACTTTAGCTAAAACTGAAACCTTTGCTATTTTTCAAGCATTTAAATAATTTTCTAAAAAAGAATCTGGTAAAACTATTAAAACCTTGAGATCAGATAATGGGGGAGGATTCATTTAGAAATAATTTGAAGCATATTTTTCTAAGCATGGAATTCAACATCAAAATACTATTCCTTATAAGCCTCAACAAAATGGGGTTGTTGAAAGAAAAAATATAACTTTGGTTGAAATTTCTAGATGTATGCTATATTCTAAAGGCTTACATAAAAAAAATTGGGTTGAAGCCATTTGTTGTGCTAACTTTATTTTAAACAAAGTTCCTACAAAAGAAGTCATGCATGTTACCCCTGAGGAAAAATGGAATGGAAGAAAATTCGATATAAGTAACTTTAAGATATTTGGAAGTGAATGTTGGGCTCATATTCCTGATGAAAAATGGAAAAAGTTAGAATCCAAGACTCATAAATGTATTTTCATTAGTTATTTTGAGGATTACAAAGATTACAGGTTGTTTGACCCTTCTATCCAAAGTGCCATTATTCGACGAGATGTTCACTTCAATTAAGTCTCTCCACCACCTAAGTCTGTTGAATGTCATGTTACCTTGAATGTGCCATTGTCTCCTGATACACCTATATTTGTCAGTTCTTCTTCCATCTATGTGCCTCCTATTGATCTGAGTTCACCCTCTTCTTCAAGTATTCCACCTGAATATCCCGAAGTACCTGAAGTAATTTTTGTTGCTTCTCCTCTTCCTATTTGGGCCCGAAAAACTCTTGAATCCGCAGGTAGTGAGATTGATCATCCTTCTGATACTCGTAGAACTAGATCTAACTTTGCTCTTATGACCAAATTATTAGCCACATATGATCCTACTACTTATGCTCAAGATAAGGGTCAACCTCATTGGGAACAAGCTATGACTGCTAATTATGAATCTCTAATAAAGAACAAGACATGGACTCTTTTTCCCCTTCCTCCGGGAAAGAACTTAATTGGTTGTAAATGGGTATGTAAAAAAAAGTTTACTGTAGAAGGTTAGATTGAAAATTATAAAGCAAGTTTAGTTGCAAAAGGTTTTAATCAACATGAATGCATTGATTATAATTCAACTTTTTCTCCGGTTGCTAAAATGAATAAAATAAGAACCATTTTAACTCTTTCTACATCTTATAAATGGGAAATACACCAAATGGATGTTAAAAGTTCTTTTTTGAATGGTGATCTTAATGAAGACATTTATATGCAACAATCCCCTGGTTTTTTTACTGCTAAAAATTCTAAATTAGTATGCAAATTACATAAGTCTTTGTATAGTCTCAAGCAGGCACCAAGGGCTTGGTATGATAAAATTGATTCACATTTCTTGAAGAATGGTTTCAAGCGGTGTATATCTAATCCAAATCTGTATGTCAAGGACTTTGGTGATAATTTCTTCATTATTTCCTTATATGTGGAGGATCTTATTATCACTGGAAACCAACTTGTATTAATTCAAAATATGAAAAATGTCCTTCAAAAGCAGTTTGAGATGATAGATATCGACATCTTGCACTATTTCTTGGGTTTGGCATATGGTCGATGGTATTTTTCTCTCTCAGCCAAAGTATGCAACATATTTATTGACTTGTGTCCATATGAGTGATTGTAAGCCCTCTCCCACACCATTTCAGTTTGGTGTTAAGTTAACTATGGAATGTACTACTCCTCTTGTTGATGCTACACTGTACCGTCAACTTGTGGGAATTTTGATATATTTGACACAAAGCAGGCCTGATATCTCTTTTTCTGTTAGTCTGGTTTCTATTTTCATGGAGTAGCCTCATGAAATTCATTGGCAGGCAACCAAGAGAATTATGCAATACTTAAAAGGGACAATCAATTATGGTGTATTTTATCCGAGCAGTGCTACAGTTTCATTTCTTGGTTATACAGATTATGATTGGGCAAGTGACAGTTCAGATAGATGATCTATTGTAGGTTATCTATTTCAACTTGGTTCAGGTCCAATTTCTTGGCCCAGTAAGAAGGTAAACACTCTTGCATTATCTTCTTGTGAAGCATAGTACAAAGCAACCAAAGAAGCGGCTAAAGAAACAATATGGTTACACCATCTTCTTACATAGATTGGATTGATTCAGAAATCCGCCACAGAGTTGAGATGTGACAGTCAAGGTGCCATACAACTTGCTTATAATCTGATATATCACTCCAAGACAAAAAATCTTGATCTCGATGCACATTATATTTTAGATCTAGTTGAAAATGGTACTATCTCTCTGGCATATTATCCTACTGAGCAACAAGAAATCGATATCTTCAACAAATCCATGATAGAGGAAAAATTTGTACATCTTCTCTCTTTGTTGGGGATGAGGGAAGTCGTCATCAAGGGGGAGCATTAGCAATGACTCCTTCCTCCATTAGTGTGGACTTTTCTCCCATCCATTATTAAGGGGGAGTGTTGGAATATATTATATTCCTTGGAAGGTAATAATGTCTTTGTATTATGTCGGAAGTTTTCCACAATCTTATGTAAAATAGTATAAAACAAATATCCCATATTTATTATGGAACAATTTATTCTTGGTAGGAATATTACATAAAGAGATGATAAAAAGGAGAATTGTATTATCCCACATGCAATATGTGAGAGTAATTCTTCCATATCTCTTGGTATATAATAATTCCAAGAGTGTCTCTTAAGACACAATAACATGTGATCATCATCTTGTACTCTCAAGTATTCTTCTATATTTGTATGGGGTAATTGTGGAGTTTCTCTCTTGTAAGATTGAAGGATATTTCTAGCGATAATAGAAGACAACCTTATTGTGGACGTAGCCCATTGGGTGAACCACATATATCTGGTGTATTCTTTTTCCTTTTTTCTTTTTGTTCTTATTATGTTTGATATGTTGTTGGATTCATAGATAGGAGGTTAGTTTAGTTACATTTCTATACCTGTGATTCTTCACACCCTCTAACCATTAATCCACTAACTCACAATCCATGTAACCATTGATCAACCAACCAACTAATACACCTTAATCACTAACCATTAATTCCCTAACTACTATAACCGACTATGCTAGTTGATTATAGTCGAACATGGTAAACTATGGTGGAATATAGTTATCCATGATTGACGCTACTAATCCACTAACCCATTAATATGCTACAAATTCATTAATATATTTTTGAAAAGTTTTGAAGACTTCAAT
>SNQJ01S0045979.1:78232-89285 GCA_010110895.2 Picea sitchensis
CATCTTCTAGCGAATGCGAGTAGCCGTCACATCTCTTCTCAGAGATAAGCTGCCACCATTCTAGCGAGTCTTTCACTCTGTATTTTTACAGTCTCTGTACATTTCTTTCATTAATATAAATCGTGTATTACTATATCTCTATGTTTATGGTTGCATCTCTGATATATTTATGTTATATTATTGGATATACGCGATATCTCTGTGCATTTCTTTATTATATCTTCGCTCTCATTTCGTGCCGAAAATAATCCGGATCACCGTGGAAGAGGCCATTTCTCGGACTTAGTACTTATATTTGGTATATTCCCAATATGGTACTTTGTATAAGTTAATCCCATATTCTACCCATGAAAATACCGATCCATCTAAACCGTCATCCAAGTCACATGTGGATGGAGTTATCGGCTCCTTCAAAACCCAATCTTTTTCCGAGTCGACTGGAACGGAAAATCGATCTGATTTGGAATCCACTCCCATTTCAACCACACCCTCCTCTACCTCCCCCCAAACTCAAATATCTGAGGTGAATGCAGTTCAATCTGCCCCTTCACAACAAACCATAGGTAAGAAGAAGACAAAGAACAAAAAAAAAATAATAATAATGATGAACAACTGAAAGCTTAAAACCCACCACCTACTGACGAAAATCAACCACAGCGGAAACCAAAGTTCTTATTTCTTATTTGTGGTGAAGATCACTACACTCGAGACTGTCCACATCGCAATGAAGTGGCCAAACTTTTCAAGGGGAATTCCCAAACTACCATGCTTACTCAGCCTTTTCCACAACAACAATCTATGGTTTCTCAAACCCCCTCTTTAGGGGGCAGTTCCAGCCATCCTTCCCATGATGAAGCCTCAACAAGTGCCCATATTTACATGTTTAACAGGATTTATTTAACCACTCGCTCTACAACATACAACACACCAGTTAAACCTAACAAAGGAAAAGTCACTAACGATACTTTTCTTGGAAGAAGTTGGTTTTATGCTATGATTATCGTGGCTTCGTCGATATTTCGATGTGTACAATTTCCTCATCAGGGAAAAATTGTCACAATCGATCAGTTATATTTATGTACAAATGATGCTCATGCTCCTGCTACCAACAATATTCCATTCTTGGGAGATCACAAGATCACATATGAAAGTGTTGGTGTTGGCTTGTTGAAATACTCTAGCCTTATGGGTACCTTCCCTACACCACTTCCACCCACCACACATCATGTTGAGACCATCAACATGATTTCGACTACTGTTTACCAATCCTTGGAATCATCTGACCCTTGGATTGTACCTAGTCCATTGGAATTTGATGCACCAAGTGACACCATGCCACTTAGTCCAGTCGAAACCTCATACGTTGCTATCCAATCTGCCTCTCCCTCCTTGGATGACCAACATCTCTTGGCACCCGACAGTTACTCAATGCCATCGTGGTTAAATTCCTTGACGTCTGTGTTCGACTACATTTCCCAAATTTTCCCTTCCAATGAATCTATAATGGAAATGCTTAGCATCGACAAAATACCTTGGGATGATAGCCATCATCGATCCTCTTTTCTTCCACCTCTCGAAGAAATTCAAGAAGACATACACTTTGTCTTCCCTCCTGATGTTGTCGATTTTCCACAATCTCCCATCCTCATACAAGATACTCTTTTTGAGGGGAATTTGGGCAACATCTCATCTACGATTGTTATCGAAATTTCGATCAAGGAAGGTGTCGTGGAAAACATTAACCTCGGTGCTAATTGTTCACCCGAGGAAGTGGTCTCTTATACCACTTTATTTAATGAATTTCACAATGTCTTCGCTTGGAGCTATGAAGAAATGTCAGGGATCGATCTATCGATCATTGTGCATGAGATTAAAACCTACCTAGGTGTCAAACCTGTTTGACAGAAACTCCACCTGGTCCATCCTAAGGAGACCGCGGCTATTAAGGCAAAAGTTGAGAAATTATTGAAATCTAGCTTCATCTATCTTGTCCCTTTGATGGAATGGGTTTGGAACATTGTTCTAGTTACTAAGAAGCAAGGGACCATTCATGTCTTCTTTGATTATAGGGACCTCAATAAGGCTTGTTCGAAATACAACTACCCTATGCCCTTCATCGACCAGATTATTGATAATTGCGTCGGTAGTGTGATTTTCTCTTTCATGGATGGTTTCTCAGGGTATAACTAGATTGACATTTTACCTATTGATCAGCATAAGACAACCTTCATCTACCCATGGGGAACTTTTGCCTATCGAAAACTACCGTTTGGCCTCAAAAACGTCGGTGCCACATTCTAGCAGGCCATGTCATATGCTTTCCATGATATCAAACACATTGTGGAACCCTACTTCGACGATTTACCTGCCCATTCATCTAATTGATCAAACCATTTTGGTCATATACAGGCTATTTTTCTTCGATGTCGATTCTACCACATTCGTTTGAACCCATATAAATGTATTTTTATTGTTGAATCAAGCCAACTCCTCAGCTTTGTTGTCTCCAAGGACGGGATTCGGGTGGATCCTTTAAATATTAGAGCTATCCTAGCTTTACCTCCACCTAATAATCTGACACAACTCTAAAGTTTGCAGGGGAAAGAAAACTTTCTTCGTCGTTTCATTTGTAACTACGCTAAGATTACCAAAGGATTTATGCGATTGTTGTAGAAAGACACCCCTTTCATCTGGGATGACACTACTCAACGATATTTTTCTACTCTTAAGCATGCATTGACCAATGCACCTCTGTTGCATCCTTCAAACTATACGTAGGACTATATCCTTTACTTAGAAGCCTCTACTTCCACTATTGCTATGGTGTTAGTTCAAGAGGACCCTCACGGCGAGGAACACATGATATATTATTTGAGAAAAAGTCTATCTGTTCCAGAGCTTCGATATTCACATGTTGAAAAGTTGGCTCTGGCAACCGTCATCGTTGTTCAGACATTCTGTCATTACATTTTGCTACGCACCACCACAGTTATCGTGGACTCTAACCCCATGTATCACATTCTGACACGTCAAGTTCTTGGGGGAAAATATTCTAAATGGATCGTCATCCTTCAAGAGTTCAATCTCGAATTTGTTAAGTCCAAAGATAAAAAATCTTTGGTGTTTGTGGAGCTTATCTACGAGTTTCCCCATGCTGATGAAGATATTGAGCCTAGACATTCTCTCCCCAATGAGACTTTGTTCCTCATCAACACCTCCAACCCTTGGTATGGAGATATCCTTCTTTATCTCCAGACCCAATGTTTTCATCCCGATATCTCTTGTGAATAACGTTGTCGTATACGCCATCATTCTCGTTGCTACCTTATCATCGGTGACAAGTTGTATCATTGTGGTATTGATACTATCCTATTATGATGTTTGACCTATAAAGAGGCTGAACGTTTTCTTAATGATTGTCACCTTGGAGCCTATGGCGGTCATCTTTGTGGGATGGATACAACTTAGAAAATCTTACGTGCCGACTACTTTTGGCCCTCTATTTTCAAAGATTGTATTGAGGAAGTCAAAAAATGACCACCCTGCCAAGTTTTTCACAAAAGGGCATGCACCCACCCTTCTCCGTTGCATCCCATTATTGCCATCGACCCCTTTTCCAAATGGGGCATTGATTTCATGCAGTGTAAGCCTACCTCACCCGGGGGGCACGATTATATAATCATCACCATTGATTACTTTACAAAATGGGTTGAGTCTATGCCTACCTTTCTGAATGATGGTCGTACTGCAACTCTTTTCTTTTTTAACCACATCATCACTCGTTTTGTTGTTCCACACACCATTTTCACTGATCATGGTTCACACTTTAAAAACCAGATGATGAGTGAGTTGTATGCCAAGTTGGGTTTTCTCCATGAGAACTCATCCCCATACTATCCTCAAGGGAATGGACAAGTTGAGGCCATCAAAAAGGTCCTTAAAACCATGATTCAACGTATGGTAGGGGAAAACAAGACATCTTGTCATCTACAACTTTTCTCCACTCTCTGGGCCTACCATACTTCAGTGAAAACTGCTACTGGATTCACTCCTTTCCAGCTAGTATATGGCATAGAAGTTGTTTTACCAATCAAGTGCGAAATTCCCTCGCTAAAACTCAAAGTAGAACTCTTGCCCCACACTTCTATTGAAGAAGAACATTTCTTACACTTGACTAGCTTGGATGAAACACGTTGTGATGCTACTCTCATCAATGAGACATATAAAAAATGAATCAAGAATCAATACGACAAATCTGTCCATCCTTGCACTTTTGCAGAAGGAGACCTAGTCCTCCTTTATGACCATGCTCATGATAAGTTAGGGGCAGGTAAGTTATAACCTCTATGGCATGGTCCTTACATCATGAAATGTGTTTTACATAGAGGTGCCTACGAGTTAGTCGACTACGATGGAATCTCCCTGGATGAGCCCCAGAATGGGCTTTACCTTAAGAAGTACTACGCATAAGACATCTAGCATACGTGCTTTGTACACTATTGTATTTTTAGTTTGGTGTGTCTTTTTATTTTGCATTCTTGAGTTTTTGCCTTAGCCACTTATACTGTGTCTTATGTTTTCATGCGCAGATGACATCTTCCTTTCCTATTTTTGTTGGGTTTGCGGATGGTGCTAGTCGACACACCCAGAACGTTGCTTCTGCAACTTTGGTTATTTACCACTCTAACGATTTGGTGAGTTCCGGAGGTATTTTCTTAGGATCGACAACTAACAACATGGAAAAATATCATGTTGTCATCGGACTTTTAACCGAAGCTTCCTCCCTAGGATTTTCTTACATGATCTTCAACCTAGACTCTCAACTTGTGGTCTATCAACTTAATCAAATCTACGCTATTCACAATCCTATCCTACTACGTCTCCACTTACAAGGTCGTCATCTTGAACGATTGTTTGATTTTATCGAATACAAACACATACCAAAAGAACTCAATACCATTTCAGATTCGTTAGCTAATTACATTATGGATAGGTATCTCGCACATAGATAAGTTTTCATACAGGAAATAAATCACATCACATATCATCATGTAAATTAAAATGCATCACATAAAAGACATCATTATTTGCAAATCATTTGGCACTGTAAAAACTCAGAAATGTATATATATATATATATATATATATATATGGCATGACTGAAAATATTTTGATTACATCAAAAAAGTACATAGAAGGGAAAAATGTTGGGTCTTCATGCTCATAACATTGTCATAAAGACTATACANGGTTTTGATTCTAGGGCCCTGCCATTGCAGCACCATAGAACCTAACTCTCTAGTCTTTAGATTTTGATCCTCCTGAGATCTTGCCCTTACTTTTGACTCCATAATACCCTAAGGCACTGGTTTTTCTCTAAAACGTTGAGCTTATTCATCTTTTAAACTTTCAAACCTTGAAACCATAACTAACCCTAACGTACTGACCAGGGCTGATGTCATACTAGACGCAGCCAACCTTCTAACCCTGCAATAAGTGATGACATCAAGCCTAATTTGAGCTTTTTGTTGATAGAAAATACTGCGGCTTAGTCATCCAGTGATAGACATTGATATATTTGTAATTTTCATTGGCTAATTTGAAAAACGTTGGCTTTCTTTGTCTATTACACTAACCCTAACAAAAGATGATGTCATCCTTAGGAGATTGACGCAACACTCTGTTATATATGAGCAATTAATGATATTTAATGCATTGATTAATTCAAAGATTGATTATTTTCATTAGATGCTATATTATTCCAGTGTTCATTGACAAGTGATATTATATGCCATTGTTATTATTGCAAACATTGACTTCGTCAATATTTACTGCTATATAATGCTCATATATATTAAAACTAAGATAGTCATTGGTCTATGAAGTATTAACCATTATTTGCATGTATTAGTTTTATTGTTGCCTTGTCTCGCAAGTAGGTGCCTTCCCTGTGGTTACTCTTCATTTGACTATCTTCTTGGTGGTGATCTGTGAAGGGGAAACTAGCCTTAAGCCTTTGAGCCTTTTCCTTTCAAAACCCCAGATTGCCAGGGACGTCTCCCTTGGTCTTAGCCACCCTAAATAGAAAGGATTTCCCTATTGTGGTGACATTGGGTGGGGTAGGTCCCTGTTACACCAGTTTGACCCTTATCCTATAGCCGTAAGACCTAAAATACAAACTAAGTGATAACACTTAGCATTGACAATGTGCCTTGGGAGGATAACCACCATCACTCTTCTTTTCTTCCACCTCTCAAAGAAATCCAGGAAGATATACACTCTATATTTCCTCCCGATGTTGTTGATTCTCCACAATCTCCTATACTTACCAAGGATACTATTTCTGAGGGGAATTTAGGAAACATTTCTACCACAGTCGTTATTGATATTTTGATCAAAGAAGGTGTTGTGGAAAACGTTAATCTCGGTGCTAATTGTAAGCCCGAGGAGGTGGTCTCTTATATCGCCTTATTGAAAGAATTTTGCAATGTATTCGCTTGGAGCTACGAGGAAATGTCAGGGATTGACTCGTCGATCGTTGTGCATGAAATTAAAACTTACTCAGGTGTTAAACCTGTTCGATAGAAACTCTGCCCAGTTCATCCCAAGAAAACCGTAGCTATAAAGGCAGAAGTTGAAAAACTTTTGAAGTCTGGCTTCATCTATCCTGTCCCCTTGACGGAATGGGTTTCTAACCTTGTTATGGTCACCAAGAAACAAGGGACCATTTGTGTTTGCATTGATTATAGGGATCTCAATAAGGCTTTTCCGAAGGACAATTACCCTACGCCCATCATCGACCAGATCATTGATAATTGCATCGGTAGTGTGATTTTCTCTTTCATGGATGGTTTCTCAGGGTACAACCAAATTGATATTTTACCGACTGATCAACATAAGACATCCTTCATCTGCTTGTGGGGAACTTTCACCTATCGAAAGTTACCATTTGGTCTCAAAAACGCTGGTGCTACATTCCACCGAGCCATTTCATACGCTTTCCATGATATCAAGCATATTGCGGAACCTTACCTTGGCGATTTACCTGCCCACTCATCTAGTCGATCAAACCATATTGGTCATCTACGGGGTATTTTTCTTCGATGTCAGTTCTACCGTATTCATTTGAACCCACATAAGTGTATCTTTGTTGTCGAATCTAGTCGACTCCTCGGTTTCGTAGTCTCTAAGGATGGGATTCGGGTGGATCCCTTAAATATTAAAGTTATTCTGGCTTTAACCCCACCTAATAATTTGACCCAGCTCTAAAGTTTTCAAGGGAAAGAAAACTTTCTTCACTATTTCATTTGTAACTACACTGAGATTACTAAATGATTCATGTGATTGTTGCAGAAAGACACCCCTTTCATCTGGGATGACACTGCTCAACGATCTTTTGATGCTCTTAAGCATGCATTGACCAACGCACCTTTGTTGCATCCTCTGGACTATATGAAGGACTATATCCTTTACTCAGTTTCCTCTACTTCCACTATTTCTATGGTGTTAGTTCAAGAGGACCCCAACAGTGAAGAACATGTGATATATTATATGAGAAAAAGTCTATATGGACCCGAACTTTGATATTCGCATGTTGAGAAGTTGGCTCTGGCAGTCGTCATCGCTGTCAAGAGATTTCACCACTACATCTTCCTACGCACCACCACCGTTATTGCGGACTCCAACCCCATGTATCATATTTTGACACGTCAATTTCTTGGGGGCAAATATTCTAAATGGATCGTCATCCTTCAGGAATTCAATCTCGAATTTGCTAAGTCCAAAGCCAAAAAATCCTTGGTGTTTGCAGAGCTTATCTGCGACCTTCCCCATGCCAATGAAGATACTGAGCCCAGAGATTTCTCCCTGATGAAACTCTGTTCCTCATTAGCATGTTCGATCCTTGGTATGGAGATATTCTCCTTTATCTCCAAACCCAACGTTTTCAGCCTGATATCTCTTGTGAAGAACATCGATGTATTCGTCACCATTCTCGTCGTTAGCTTATCATTGGTGACACTTTGTCTCGCCGTGGTATTGATACTATCCACCGACGATGTTTGACTCATGAATAGGTTGAACACGTTCTGAATGACTGTCACCTTGGAGCATGTGGCGATCACCTTTCTGGGATGGCTACAACTCAGAAAATTTTTGCATGTCGGCTACTTTTGGCCCTCAATTTTTAAAGATTTTATTGAGGTAGTCAAAAAATTCCCACCTTGCCAAGTTTTTTTAAAAAGGCACACACCCACCCTGCTCCACTGCATCCTGTTATTGCCATCGACCCTTTTCCAAATGGGGTATTGATTTCATGCAGTGTAAGCCTACCTCAGCTGGGGGGCACGGTTATATAATCGTCGCCATCGATTACTTTACAAAATGGGCTGAGGCTATGCCTACCTTTCTGAATGATGGCTTTACTGCATCTCTTTTCTTTTTTAACCACATCATCACTCACTTTGGTGTTCCACACGCCATTTTCACTGATCATGGTTCACACTTTTAGAACCAGATGATGAGTGAGTTGCATGCCAAGTTGGGTTTTCTCCATGAAAACTCATCCCCGTACTATCCTCAGGCTAATGGACAAGTTGAAGCCATCAACAAGGTCCTAAAAACCATGATTCAATGTATGTTGGGGGAAAACAAGACATCTTGGCATCTACAACTTTTCTCCGCTCTCTAGGCTTATCGTACCTCAATGAAAATTGCTACTGGATTCACTCCTTTCCAATTAGTATATGGCATAGAAGTTGTTTTACCAATCGAGTGCGAGATTCCATCGCTGAAACTTAAATTAGAACTCCTGCCCCACACTTCTGCTGAAGAAGAATGTTTCTTACATCTGACCAAGATGGACGAAACACATCATGATGCTGCTCTCATTAACGAGACTATCAAAAGCAGATCAAGAATCAATACGAAAAATTTGTTCACCCTCAGACTTTTGCAGAAGGAGACCTAGTCCTCGTCTATGAACAAGCTCATTATAAGTTAGGGACAGGCAAGTTAGAACCTCTATGGCATGGTCCTTACATCGTGAAACGTGTTTTACATAGAGGCTCCTACGAGTTAGTCGACTATGACGGAATATCCCTAGGTGAGCCCCAGAACGAGCTTTACCTTAAGAAGTACTATGCTTAGATCATCTAGCATGTGTGCTTTGTACACTATTGTATGTTTAGTTTGGTGTGTCTTTTTATTTTGCATGCTCGATTTTTTGCCTTAGCCACTCATACTATGTCTTGTGTTTTCATGCGTGCTTGATTTTTTGCCTTAGCGTTGCAATGCTTTGTGACCCCTTTTTAGGGAGCGCTGGCTTTTTGAGTGAATTTTGGACAGTTGAGGAAAATCAGGGAAGAATCCCCTTCATCTCTGGAGTTGGTTGGATTTGAAACTAAGATCAAGCCTCAATCTTAGGGAAGATCCACAATTGAAGGAGAAGGATCCTCAACCTATCCCAAGAATCTCTTAAGTGGTTAGGCCTCTCCAAGCCTATATAAGAAGGCCTCCTCATGGTGAAAGGGGGAGACATTGAAGGCATTAAACTTATGATCTCATAAGGGAGATCATTGAAGAATAATCATCTTGTGTGTGGATTACTTGAGAAAAAGGGTTGGACAAGGAGAGTTGGGAGAGGTTGTTGCACCTTCATCAAAGGTCTGTAAGTATTTTCTCTTGTTCTCATTAATATACATATGTGCTTGGCCTGTTTCTTTCAAGGTTGTGTTTTTTCTACATGAGCTTGTCTATATTAGATAGATCTGGTTTTATGCTAATCTTAGTAGAATAGGAAGCTTGTTCCATCTTTGTTTGATTTGCAGGACTTATCAAGGATCTTGGACATCAAAGCTCAACTTGGACTGCGCAAGGACGAACATCGTTAAAAATGTACGCCTTTATTCCTCTTCTCTATGTATTGGTTTAATTATATTTAAAAGGATGTCAGTGACCAAAGTTAGCAACCTTTCCGTCTTGGCCTTAGGAGTCTAGAGTCCAAGAGAGAATCCACTTGTCCGCAGGGGGATTTCTCTTTCTTCCTCTTCTCTATGTATTGGTTTAATTAGATTTAAAAGGATGTCAGTGACCAAAGTTAGCACCCTTTCTATCTTGGCCTTATGAGTCTAGAGTCCAAGAGAGAATCCACTTGTCCGCAGGGGGATTTCTCTGTAACAAAAACGTGTACACCTTTGGAAGCCATATTTATGGATAATTTTGTAAAACTAGTTTTCTTGTATAGGATTGGGCTGGAAGCCATCTCTTGGAATACATTTTGAATTCACTTTCCTATATATCTAAGCATAATAAGAGTGTAAACTTTCTTTGTAGCTTTACACCTTTGCAGTCATTCTATGATTCATACTATTGACACCAGGGAAGGAGAAACAAAGGACAATTAGGGGATAATATTTTCCATCCCTCATTATTAAGCTTTCTCAGAGGTATCCTTCTACTAACAATATCTTGGTATTTCAATATCTTTCACTAGATCCTTGCATTGAAAGAAAATTTCCAAGGGGGGCGTTGCAATGAAGATGGGTTATAAAGAAATGTCAATTGTAATTTTTTTTATATAGTTTTCAATTGTTGGTTAAAAATCATCCAACATTAGTTCAATCCCTTTGATAGCTACCTCTTTCTTAATATTATTTGCATTGTAAATATTTGGTGATTTGTGAGAAAATGAAAATAAATCACAGGTTTTGTGAGTTGTGGATTTTTAACTCGAGTACTTCTTGCACAATACTAGTTCAAACACCTTATTTTATATAAAGAATGTATTTTTTCACATTGTTGGAAACTAGTTCAGCTTTTTCCTTTTGCACCTACATGAGTTACTATGAGTGTTGGTATAGTTCCACTTATTTGGGGAGATTTGTGGACTTGTAGTCAATATGGAGATTTTTTTTTTGACAATGCTTGCTAAGGCTCATTCCTAGTAAATCCACAAAATGGTAAGAGTATTGTATGGGATATTAGTTTTTCATTGAATGTGGTTACTTGTGATGCATTGATGCAATTTGTAGAGGAAATGCTACTCTTTCTAGAC
>SNQJ01S0045980.1:4737-24728 GCA_010110895.2 Picea sitchensis
GGATATATTCAGCTGAAATCCTTTTTGAAGATTGTTGTAATATAGAATTCATAAGACAAAAAGATCATACAAATCCTCTTGAAGAGGAGGAAGAAACAACAGAAATTTCTCAAGTGGATGAAGATGATCAGCATGACGAAGATTTGGTTGATAAAGAAACAGGATATGATAGATCTTGTGATCATATTCAAGAAGAAGATAATCAACATCATGGTCAACCTGCAGAAGAGAAAGCAAACAATAGTTGCTTGATCCAGAAATTACACAAACCACCTCCTCCTTTAACAGAAGAAGAGATAGATTTTCTCCTGAACAGTTATGTTACAACCCTTGCTTACACAGATTTGTAGCATTCACACAATCCTGAACATGTGAGTGAAACTTCTTCTATTACTAAAAATGAAAATCTAAGTTTAAATGATGATAACCATGGAACTTTAGAGGACGTTAGTAAACCAATTTATGATGATGATTTCCTGCCAGAGGATCATCTTGTAGACACTGTTTTGTTTCATGAAGAAGATAGGGTTGTCATGTTTAATAACCTTGAATAATGTTTGTTGTTCGAAGATGCTTTAGACTATGATTCGGAGGAGTGTGGATCTGAGATAGATAGCTTCACAGTTGATATTTCGATCATTTTTCTGACTGATGACACTCCTAAGTTATCTGCTAAACTTGTTTATGATGAATATCTATAAGAAAAAGAAGAGCAGATTTCTTTTTCATCACACACAAAAATTTATGACGGTCCTCCTTTCTTTGATGAATGTGATGAAAGTGTTTCTGAAGATGATGAGCAGCAAGAAACTTTGGTTCAACAAGAAAGCAATCGGGAACATCATGAAAGAGATCAGCCTATGTATGATAGCTACCAAGAAGATATTTGGATAGCAGATGAAGAACATAAGCAAGGGTTACTGAAACAATTGATCTCTCCTCCCTGTTTAGCAATTATTGAGAAACAGACCAGTAAGTTTCAATGCGACATTTTTGCACCAGAAGAAGAAAAAATCAGTAGTGGGCAAAGTGCACAAAAACATTTCAGACAACTTGCACAACAAGAGGAAGTATGGATTAATTGTGAAAGTGGTATATCTCTTCCCTTCTACGATCTAGTAGCAGTTTATATGGAGTCAAAATGGGGGACTGAATTTTTTATTTCCAACTTCTTGAAGTTTGAATTTCAAAACTACAAGTACCTGCTCCCAGGGCATGTTTTGAAATTTACAGTTGCTCCTGTCATTTTTCTACTCAAATATGGAAGCATAATTAAGTTTGTTAGTCGGATACTCGCTTGGTTGATTTCTAAGTTTTCCTATACTTGAAAAAAAAAATAGTGATATCAGTTAGAGTAGGTGATGTATATAAATAAGCTTGACGTTGAGTATTACAGTACAGTAGTGGTTTTCAGTATGTTTCTAGTTTAGTTTGGAATCCAGTATGGTTTTTTTTTAAGGCATTACGACTCCATAGCCCAATGAATGCATAAGTGGTTTTTTGTTTCAGAAAGGCGCAAGTTAAATGACAGAGTTCATAGTTTGATAAGATTGATTTTAGGTCGTCCAATGGATGAAGGCACATGGTCTACTGTTCCTGACACTTTGCAGGAAAGCACCATCCCTAGATGGAGCCTATGTTGTAAGAAATATTAAAATTTTGGCTTTCGGTAGCTTAAGAGGAAAAAATTTATAACGTTACCTACCGAAAGTGCAGACTTTCGGTAGCTTAAATCTCAAATTTCATACACCCTTAGCTATCGAAAGTGCAAGTGGGAAAAAATGGCCACTTTTATGTCATGCACATCACTGAATGTTTTCTACGTATCATCTTCATGTCAAATAATGCCGATATAGTCTCCAAATAATGCCGATATAGGCTCCAAATAATGGGTTTTTTACTTATGTTCAGTCATTGTGGTTGGTTTAACGTTTCTTTTAATTGAATGATAACACTAATTGCACCCCATTATCATGATCTGAAATGTCACAATAGTGTAAAAATCACAAGACAAATCACACAAAAATCCAAGGAGAAAACCCACAGGTGTACCAGGGCCAATATCTACGATATGACACCAGTCGATCGAGACCAAGAGTTCAAGCACCACGCATTAAGCCACATAGATGAAGAGCTCACAAGGAAGCACGAATAGAATGCAATACGCTGCAAGAAAATCACTAGAAGGGTTTTACATAAATGCCACGTCACCATTTCTGGGTTTTGGCAGTCAGGGGTTTGGCCGACGTAGATATTTCAATCACTGCCCCGTTTTCCCGAAAGTCGAAGGCCCAAAATCGGGGTTCCAGCCTCATGCAAAACAATTCTTTGGGAAAAACCATTTTTCTCAACCTCGGAGACGCCATTTTCCATGTTCGAATAGTTGATAGACATATACATATCCTAATATTTCAATTGGTGTCTTCAAAATTTCATTTGGAGGTTGGGAAGGCAGTCAAAAGTCCCCCGCAAGATGAGGTTTGTTTTCAGAAATGTGGCGGTTTTTTTACTATGCTAAGTCATCATTTTCAAATGATGATTCTGAGCGACTAGAGAATCATTTTGAGAAATGGTTGGAGGATTTTGTGCCTAACACATCAGATATCAATAGACTCTCTCAGTTTTCCTACAGGTGTCACATATTGGGAGAATCGAATCCATCTCTGAGCCCTAATTTTTGAATCTCATATTTTCCTGTTTTGACACATGTTTGTAAAATGCAGATATGGGGCAAATGGAAACGGATCTCAGGGAAATGAGAGAGTTTTTTTCTCAAAAAAAAAAGATGCACAAAATCCTCTTTAATTTTATACACATCTGTCGCGATTCGAGAGATACAGAACCATAACCGCAGCCCCATTTTTCAGCATTTTGGCCCATTTTCTATGGCATAAAGTTTCAAGAATTGATTGTAACTGTTGTTATCTTTTAGATTTGGGAGGATTTTAGACCTCAAGACATATATGAGGCATCTTTGTAAAATTTGAAAAGGGGGGGGGACATCCCGAGAGCCTTTTGGAGGATGGGTTTGTAATGCATTCCTTTTCAGCAAATATAGAACAGAATGCCAAGAGATTCTACACCTCGTCAGTGTGTAATTTTGTTTTCCCTATATTGTTTTCTCAGGTTTACATTCATTTTCTCTTCTTTATTTTACATATTCATATTGTAATGACTCTAATTCAGTAATACCTATGTTATAGTCATTTATTGGGCAGCCTGTCAGGTTCAGCTTTTCCTCTGTTTATGTTGTGAGCAAAACAAGACTTGTAGCTTGACTGTTTCTTCCTAGATTACAAATTATATATATACATGTTTGTCTTTCGAAGTTATTCGTCATTCCTCTATTGAAATAAATATTAGACTTATTGGAATTATATACCTAACTCTTTGTTTCAGTCTCCTTTATCCCCTATCTTCTATCCATCTTCCTTATTTCAATTAAATTAGGCAAACGCGGTCATGCTCTTCATTTCTTATCTATAAGCGATTGAAAGACTTGTTTCAGACCTGGTTCTAGAAGCCTCATATGACTGATCAATCGACACATTATCATTTCATTTAAAATGTGCTAAGGCTTGGCTCTATTATATCCTAGAGTCAACTCTTGCAACAATAGGAATCTTGTGAGAACTACTAATGTTTCTGCGAGGAGGGTTCTTATCTCCTCCTTTGTTTGAATAATTTTGGGTTCCTTTCTTACTGGGGTGGGTCGTTGGAGCGATGCTCTGTGATGTCGTGCTCTTGGGAGTGCTAGAAAGGGACTGTACACTATTCTCACTGGAGCCTTTTCCATTTTGTTTGTACAATTCAGTTGTGTTTCGCAATGTCTCTGCATCGCCATCATAAGGAGCAGGAGTGTTGTCATCATTGTCTCTGTCTTCGTTCAGGCGCGTATGGATAAAAGAGATGCTAAATCCAATTGCAAGTAAATGTTCTAGAAAAATCCCATTAAGGTCGAACCCTCATAGACTTTCATCATATCTTAGGTTCAAGTTGTTGAAATGGCCTGCGAATTTGTCAATCTTGTTGACATTCCTGAACACGAAGTCCCCGAATTTCCAAAGAAGAGGAATGAACTGTTTTTTTCTCTTGCCATGGAAAAAATGCAACTAGTAGTTGTATTACCTTGTTATTTCTGTAGCAAACATATTGTTCATGATGTGACATGGAAGGAAAGCAGTATTTTACTTGGAGCCAAAAAGAATTATTACACTGTAATTTTCCATTTGTTCAATTGTCCCCTTCCTGTCCAAAAACTTGGTTTCCTAGTCAGACATCCGAGGAGAAGCCTTTCCTAACAATAAATCTTTGAAAACTGATACAAAGTTATTAAAAACCTCATAAAAACAATGGCCTGGTACCAGAACATTACTGGGTCAAATTCATAGTTTATCTTCTTGGACAGAGATAGTTTTGGAAATGGACAGTAATGCGCTATCGCGAAAACCAAGTAGGATGAACTAAAAAATTTATTCTCTTCTTTGAATCGTGACAATTGGGAATATATTTCAATGGAAATTAGCTTCCCCCAATCAAAAATGGATTTTTCCTTAACTATGAAATACAAAATATAAAGAACCATGCAGGAAATGCTTGTGGTGGATTCCTGTCTCGTTATTCTTGTAAACAGCCAGGCAATTTTCCGAAATGGATTTCTAAAAGAACTGACCTACAACTTTGTGATATATTCAAGAACTATTGTGGGGTCTTCTAGAAACTCAGGTAAGAGGTCCAACTCATTATCATGTTTTTTTATGAACTAATGGGATATCTCCTCGAGTGTTTCATTAATTAATGACAATGTTGACGATTCAAGCATGATAGGTTGTTAGCATAAAATATTACTAATTGCATATTTAGAAAGAAGTATGAAGGTGGTGGGGACGGGAAAGAGAAATTAAGGAATGGCTAATTATCGAAAAAAGTCGGTCGGGCTTCAAAATAGGGTTACAAGGTATAACCATGAGAGGTGAGGGTCGATGGTCAAATTGTATGTCTCGAAAGTTTTGAGTGCAAAATGCATAACACAGAAGAGGGCATGATGGGACAGTCCAGGGGTGAATTTGTATATCTCGGAACCCTAGGTATTGTTTGTAGGCCATGGAACATTGGAACAACAATCATGAGCCCACCTGTCCAAGAACCCATAATCGAAAAAGTGGCTAAGTATGGAATAGGGAAAAGGTAGGCCGAAATCATTTTCACCAACATATTGAAATTTTTAATAGATATCCCATTACCTGGAAAGATATTTTTTGTATGTTTATGGGAAAGTTGTGTAGCGATAGTCAATGTGACTATCTCGTCGAGCCTTTTGCTTATTAATGACGATCTGTACGGTTGTTTCATGATGAAATGTTAGCATTAAACCTTGGTCGTTGCATACTTTGAAAGAAGTGCGAAGGTGGCGGGCATAAGAAACAGTAGTAGGAATTCAAGATTTCGTGAAGCCGCCAACCCGAGGATCCGAGAAAGAGATTCCAAGAAATGGGAAAGTATGGAGAGCAGTTGGATGGGCTTAAAACTAGGGTGACAAGGGTTCCCCAGGAAACGTGATTCCCCGATGGTCAAATTGTATGTCTCGGAACTTTTGAGTGAAAAATGTGTAACACAGAAGAGGAGATGATGTGGGAGTCTAGCAGTTAACTTGTATATCGCAAAAGTCTAGGATATCTCCTCAAGCCTTTCACTCATTAATGGAAATCTTTAAGGTTGTTGCATGATGGATTGTTAGCATTAAATCTTACTAATTGCATAGTTAGAAAGAATTACGAAGGTGGTGGGGATAGGGAACAACAATTAAGGAATAGCTAATTATCGAAAATGGTCAGTCGGGCTTCAAAATAGGGTTACAATATATAACTAGCAGAGTTGAGGGCTCGAGGGTCAAATTGTATGTCTCGGAAGTGTTGACTGTAGAATGCGTAACACGAAAGAGGGCATGATGGGGTAGTCCAACAGACAAATTGTATATCATGGAACTCCAAGTAATGTTTGTAAGTCACGAAACATTGGAAACACAATCTTAAGCCCGCCAGTCTGGGAACCCACAATCGAAAAAGTTTCTAAGTACTGAATAGGGAAACAATAGACTGGACTCATTTTCGCCAATATATTGAAATTTGTAATAGATATCCCATTACCTGGCAAGATATTTTATGCATGTTTCTGGACAAGTTGTGTATGGATAGTCAGTGTGACTACCTCCTTGAGCCTTTTTCTTATTAATGATGATATTTAAGGTTGTTGCATGATGAATTGTTAGAATTAAACCTTTGTTGTTGCATATTTGGAAAGAAGTACGAAGGTGGAGAGAATAGGAAACAATGACTAGGAATTGGATATTTCATGAACCTGCCAACCCAAGGATCCAAAATAGGGTGACAAGGGTTCCCCAGAAGACATGAGGCCCCGACGATCAAATTGTATGGCTCAGAAATTTTGAGTGAAGAATGTTTAACACGGAAGAGGGGATGATCTTGGAGTCTGGCAGTTAATTTGTATATGGTGGAGGTATGGGTGTTGTTTTTAGGTCACGGAACAATGGAAGTGAAATCTAGAGGCCGAAATAATTGATGTGCATTGGGAAGGGCACGAATGTGGTGGGGATGAAAGGGAGCAGTAAATTCTTTGAAACTTTTTGTGAACCTGGGTAGACTGAAGCTTGGGAGTTGGAGGAGCTCGGGGTGTAATTGTAGATCACGAAATTTTTGGGTGCAAGATGTGTATCAGGGATCATGGGGAAAAAAATGGGTAAGTATGGAAAGTAATGGTGGTCACTCGGAGTGCCCTAAATGGTGTTTTAATGTGTGTTAATGGGAGAAGTCCTCAAGGTTTTTTCTTGTTAATTCCAATTGTTTCGGACTAGTGTGTTGAGTTTTCACTAGTAAAACCATAATTAATGTGCATTGGGAAGGGTGCAAAGGTGGTAGGGATGGAAGGCAGTGATACATGCTTTGAAACTTTTGTGAACCTGGGTAGATTGAAGCTTGCGAGTTCAAGGAGTCTGGGGGGGAATTATAGATCACAGAAGTTTTGGGTGCAAGATGTATATCATGAAACAAGCAACAAGAGAGTTCGATAGCACCAACCTTGGAAACCACGACCATAAAATTGACTAAGTATGGAAAAGAATGGCAGTCAGTCAGACTTGTGATGTGAGGATATATATGGAGATGAAGATATGTCAGTCCGCCAATCCGGGAACCCACGATCATAGAAAGGCGACTAAGTATATAACCAAAAAGGGATAATAGAGGGGAACAAGAAAAGGGAAAAAGGGGTAAGTATCTCACAGAACAACATCTATTGTTCGTTTATTAATGCCAATCTTTTCAAACCTCTGGTGAGGTCTCACTAGTAAAATCATAAATTGTAGATCACAGAAGTTTTGGGTGCAAGATGTATATGATAGAACAGGGAGCATAAGAGTTCGATAGCGCTAACCCGAGACCCGGTGGTTAGATAATTGGATAAGTATTGAAAGGGATGGCAGTCGGTCGGGCTCATGATGTGAAGATATAGATGAATTTGAGCATCTGCCAATCCGCCAACCCGGGAAGATGTGATCATAGAAATGTGATTAAGTATAGAACCAGAAAGGGATAATAGAGGGAAAGAAGACAAGGGGAAAATGGGTAAGTATAGAGGAGGGAAAATAAAGGGAGAAACAAACATTTAGTCTTAGCTATGTAATATACTTAGAGGTCGACAAAGATAGCTTCAAGTTTAAAGAGAATTTGTTTATATTTATTCGAATAGTATTCATATTAATATATATTATAGTATGCAAGTATATTCTCAAATAGAAGAAGTTGTAATATATGCACAATATTGAACATGAACATGATGCCAACACCTGAGTTGCCATGTTGAAATAGAGTCATTAATTGACTCTATTTACGAGGCCCCGAAGAATGAAAGCAGGACGGGTCCACCCATTTCTTTCTTAAGTATAGGGTGTGTTGAGGAAAATATATGAAATGATCTTACTCAAGCATTTTTTTATTCTTCTTAGCTAAATAAAAATTGATGGGAATGCCACCCTATGTTTATAGCCATAAAAAATAATATCCTAACTCACAAGTATTGATTACGAGTTCTTAGGCTAGTCTTTTTATAAATAAAAGCTTGTTGAAAAAAAAATATTATATGATTTTTTGAATATAAAAGTTGTTGAAATAAATGTAGAGATAGAAGCAAAGACACCAAGCTGATAATCAAGACATATGAGACATAAATCAATCCTTAATTTCGTTCCAATTCACCAAAGAGTCATTATTTTTACAAAATTTCATGAAGAAATTTCGGACCAAAGTCAAACTTAGACATCCCCGATGGACCATACAGAAGGACCTCTGACAGAAAATCAAAAAATTGAACTCTAAAAGTTGGATCAACTTTCCACAGATTGTTTCCCACTCAACTCTGAACAATAGCCTTTGTCAGTCATGAAAACTAATTCACAAAGAGACAAGTCTACACAGACTATCAAAGATAGATCAACATCTCTGAAAAAAAAGTGTCTGAATGATGTAATTCAACCCTGAATCTTGTTGTATACAATAGGACCCTGCTATCATAAAAAAGAATTAGGCTTGTGATAAATTAAGGAATTAATGAAAATTGAACTATCTCAACATAAACTCAAAGAGAAAACCTTAGTATGCTTCTCCTTCTATCCTCCATTGTTCCTCCCTTTCCCTTTAAGCAAATTAGAATTGGTTGAAGTAGTTGAACTACCTCATTAGTTAAGTTAACTAAAAAACTCAACCAATTGTTTAGTTAGGGGGAAGAGAGTAGTAAATCATAATAAGGGTTTTAAATAAATAATAACTAGTAGGTGGGACCCCTTGTGACTCCCTTTATCTCTTAACAATCATAACATAACTAGTTAATTAAGAAAAGCATGCCTCCTTGTGACTCCCATCATCACATTCACATTTGACCATTTATATCATTGATATTTGAAATTATTTTCAAAAAATATATTGCTCATATATCTAAAGAAACATGTTTTCCAAAACTTATGAAGTCAACTGTAATCAACAATAAATAAAACAAAACTCAAAAACCATAGTTTCCACTCTGAGATGCAATCTTTCCTTGATTGTTGCTATCACCTTTTGATTTCTCTGAAATTTCCTTTTTCTTCGCTGAGCCTTTAGGCCTAATCTCATTGATCACGTGAGAATAATCGTCCCTCAAATGCATCTGGGAAGACACAGATTTATCAAAGCCATTGGAGGGTGAGGATGGGGTAGCAATGGCTTTTCCTTTGTCAAGGGCATGGTGGGCCTCGATTTTCAACCTTTTTCTAGCATGAGAGGACTGAACTGGTGAGTGGGAAGGTGCAACTTGGACAATCTGGTTAATAGGAGGGGGAGAAGGTAAGGACAAACTGGGCCAACCACGATGTTGGGAGACTATCGGGTGGAAAGACTCCTTCCATCCATTGTTTTTGGGAACCTCGGGTTGCAAGGAGACATGAGGAGACACGGAAATACCAAGGGCTTGTGGAGCTTGGAAGGGAGGCCTTTCAGGCCTAGGTTGAACCACTCATTTCCCAATCCAATTGAAAAATCCATCCTGAAATAGCTGGCCTAACTCTTGCGAGTTAGCATCAAAGTGTATGGAGAATCTTGGCCTTCTTGGGCCGCTGTTCCAATTACCTCTCCCTTGGTTGCCTCTGCCATGGCTACCTCAGCTGAAAAATCTCATTCCTGCATGCATAATTGATTAGCAAATAGTTCCTTTACAGCCATACATGACAACTCCTTAAAAATATGAATAGACTTTGGCTTAGCAACATATCAGACTCATGTAATCCAATCCATATAAATTGTTTAACTATTGTCAATGAGCAGGGGGTGAACAAAAGGTCTCAAGATATGTGAGGGGTTTGTATTGAGTGAAACATGATAAAATGAGTGGGGAAAGAAACATGGTTACTGCTCAAAGACAACAAACAATCAATTGTAAAGCAGACCAAAGAAGATATCACCGTGATCCAACCAAGAACTGTAATTTCAAACTGCTTCAATACAAAATTCTTCTTGACTTTAATTAAATTTTAGAACAGAAAGTGAAAAATGAATGTGGGAAGGCGATGGGGTTGTAATTAGTGGAAAGAAAAATAATGGTAGGGAAAGAGAGAAGATGCTCTTCATAAAATTAATTAAGTAATCCATAAAACCATTATGTAAAAGGAAATAACACCAACCAAATAATCACTGTGAACAAATGAAAACTAGTGTGCATAATTCAATTAATTATGTGCATTGACTTGATCACTTGTTTGTAATCAGATTTCCAACACAGTGTCACCAAACAAGACAACATGCATTCCATAACAACCTGTAAAACAATTTTGTTTCTTCTTATTTGTCCATTTACTGTTTTAAAACAATTTCCAAATGAATACATAGTCAAGCATTTCAACTCTGTTCAACATCAACAATCAACCACTTTCCATAAAATATTTCCTTAATCAAACACAGACACAAAAGCATGTCTGGTTTCATCCCTCAATTCCAATTAGCAATTAAATTGCAACGAGACCATACTGCCTTAGAACATGTGCCTTTCATCAAACATACACAGTGACACAACTATCAATACAATAATCATGTCTTGCCATTTAGACACACAGTAACATCAGTCACCATTCCAACTCATACGATGTTGTAGGATACACAGACCACTCAACAAAAATGCGAGATCATCTCTGACTGTACAGGTCTAACTACTTGAATCTAAACATCCACAAAGTTGGGCTATCAATCCAATACAATGAGGCAGCAACAATAGGCCTGATCTCATCTCACGGATGATCAAATTAACAAAACCATATTGTTTAAAAAATGTGACCCTCTCTGGTGGCGCAATCAAATAACACCCATAATATATACAGTGGATGGCCATGCCATGATTACCACGATTGAAATAGTCCCATTTGACAATTTAAGACACACAGTCACAACAATCATTAACTCAAATGATCATGTTGTAGGAACACCACACATACCCACACATCACGCACGAAGCAATGTTGTGACTTAATCAATTAAAACTAATGTTGGGTTATCAATTCAATAACCACAATGTAAAAGACAACGACTGTGGATTCAATTTAACCAATCATCCAATTAACCATGTTGAGCTTATCCATTCGATTATAATAACAAATCCAGTAACTAGATACCAAAACCAACACCACTTGTCAACATAATCAAAGGGAGTGAGCCAGTAATCAAACACTATCGACAATACACCACCAATCCATAACCACCAATAGTATATCCGATAGGACATATGGTTCCCTCTTATAAAAAATGGGCTTAAGAAAACAAGGGTTCACTTTGTGGGCCAACACAAAGAGACAGGTGTCGACTCCCATCAACGGGTGAGAACCTCTGAGACCAATGGTTCACACACAGGGTATACCACCAATAACTTTATAGATAGGGTGATAGTTCACGAGATAGGAGAGACCCTGAACAGAGGAGAAAAGGATCCATTTTGGCCTTGTAACAATACTTAGAACACATAGGGTATAACCCTCGTGGCTATCCCAATCAACCAACTAACAACGCTGAGATAAAAGAGAGTCGAGAAAATTTAATATAACCCACTACGCAACCATTAGTAGCATGAACAACCCATACCCAAGTGAAACAATGTGCAGTGACACAAGGCGTTTCAAAACTAGTAAACCCCATAACAACAAAAGACTGGGTATGGTGATATGAATGCATGGACACAGTAAGCCACTCTAAGCCAAATGAAACCCTCCAACTAAAACAGCAAGGATGATAGAGAGCCTTTATGGCTTCTAACACTCAGAATGACCAATAACACTATGACTTCAACCATTATTGTAAGAAAACCTTCAACAATTCATTCCAGAAAAATATCAAAAATTTACACAGTTTCCATACTTAAGGAAAGCACAAACCGATACATTATGAGACAAAATCTATTTCATAACCAGAGCAGATTCATGGATGGAGAAAAGGCATACTTGTAACCAAAAGCACCTTAAAACACAATTTGGTTGAGTGGTTCTTCCTCCGCTTGAAAGCTGTAGCCTAACCACAGCAAAGCACAATTGAACAATATCCAAACTAGGGTGGCAGCTAGTGGAAGGAGTAGGAGTGACGTGCAATAAATGCACGTCGCCTCCACCCTCAAATCATTCAATTCCTTAGTACACGCCAACCCACTAATCCATTAATTGATTCAATTGAACCATGCAACGAAACCAGCATCCACTAATTTCCAAGAGCACCACCCTCATCACATCTTACCATTTCCAAACTATACAATAATGCATGTCAACTATATAACTCAATAAATCGCATAGCTATTATCTTGTTAGCTAGGATTAGCAATGACCTTTCTAATTTCAATGCATGTAGTGTAGCATATTAGTATAGTATAGTTCCTTCCTTTTGCATTTTTTATATTGCTTTGATCTCTTTTCAACTTCTCTTATATATTCTTACTAACATGTCTCTTGTGCAGGTGTCACAGTAATGAATCCAAGAACAGATAGCAATGATAACAATGGATAACATAGGCCAATGTAACATAAAATTGGAGTCTAGAGAAGCAGAAAAAGCATAGCATGCCTTACCCATCATTCACTTGTCGTAATTAGAACCAACACATAACAAGCCTTACTCATTTCCAATAAAACCCAGATCTCATCAATGATCAAGAACCATGTAAGCAGTGTCGAACAGCATCATAAACATGAAATAAGAACAAGATCTGATCTCCCAATCTACAAGGGGGTCCCACCTACTAGTATTATATATCTCATAGCTTATAATTATTAGGCTTAAGAAATACTTTGCGGGCGAAATCCTCGTTGCGATTTTAATTGTCAACAAACTGGCGAATCCATAGGGAAATTTGTTTTCAACAGATTTAGAACTCAGAACTCATGGTTTCACAGACCAAGAATAGCAGGTCAAGAAGATATAACCAGGAAGATTATGCAACATGGGGAAGTGAGCGGATTTGATGGGAAAATGACTAGGAATTTGGGAATAACTCATGAAAAGTGTTAAGTGTGAGGGGGTTTATCCATGTATGCATAATCATTCAACCAAAATCTTTACTTTAAGGAGAAAATTTATGGAATTTCTCTTTTAATTATTAAATGGATGAAGAAATGGAAAGAAGAAGTGGGAGATAACCAATTCTTTATAAGATAGTAGTGAAAGCAGATAACAAATTCAAGTGTGCTTCAGGGAAACAATGCGACAAATGTGTAAGATTGATTTTTATTGACTAACAATGCCCCGCAGGAGTGTCACTATGGCAGAACTTATCCAACATCTTATTTTTTACCAAATAGACTAAAGTATAGTAAGCAACAAAATCATGACAGAAGCAAAATTGCAAAAATTAAAATAGCCGCAATAAAAAGACAGAAATGAAAAAGTAGTAAGAAATGTTTTAACATAGAAAGCAGAAGTTAAACTACTGTAAAGAAAAAAAGAGAAGCACAAAATTGAAAGCAGAGCTAGGCTACTAGTATACAGAAAATCCAAACAGCATTAGAATTTTTCACGTTTCTTCCTTGTAATGTTTCAAACAAGAACTGTTAGTGTTGTAGGAAAACAATTGCTCCTATGAATTCTTTAGAATGTATGAGTCAGTATCCAGGAAAAAATAAATTTTGAAAGGACCCAAAAAATAACACTTGGAACTCTGAGGTAATTATCATCCCCTTAACATATATGATTAGATCATCAAGGTAGATATGGATATTGATCAATTCATCAAGAGTTGTGTGTATAGGTCTTTTAAAAGTGGTACTTGCATCAGGTAAGCCAAAAAAAAAGCATTTATAATTCATGGTACCTCAATTATTGATAAGAGTGGTTTTGTGAACATTTGCCCCTTTTTTCTTGGTTTTACTGTAACCCAGAAAGTTTTCAAGTAAGGGCCTCATCTGTGATCTTACAACCTGTTGTAGAATCATTTGCATATTGAGAGGAGGAAAATGATTTCTCATAATAGCCTGATTGAAAGTGTGAAAATTAATGCAGGCTCTAATATGATCAGTGGTCTTTGAAACAGGTGCCCAATTGGAAACCCGTTTAGGGTAGAATGGAAAAATAATCCCAGCCTTTAAGAAATTTTCCAACTCCCTTTGAAAATTTTCGTTAAATGCAGAGTTAATAGGTCTTTGTTTTTTCCTAGCTGGTTTCATGCCTTCCTTGATGGGGATAACATGTTGTATAAGACCAGGATCAAAACCACGAAGATCCTCATAAGATGAAGCAAAAACATCTTGAAATTCACCAAGTAGCTTGGCGAACTTCATTTTCTCTTCATCTGAACATTTGGCACCTATTTTAACATTCTTTGGAGTCTCGGGTATCCCAATGTTCAAGAATATGGTTTTACCCACCTTCCTTTTCGACTCCTCTTCTTTCTGTTTCTCCTTGTTGCCTACATCACTCGAAGAAAATGAACTCTCTAGAGAATTCAAGCCCTTAGGAATATTTTTGTCTTCTATGGATATAATTTACTTGGGCTTAAGAGGTTCATCTTGAATGAAATAACAAATGCTCTCATCGTTAGGGAGGGCCTGCCAAGATTCTACATTGTCAGGGATATGTGGACGATATAGATATTGAAAAGAACAATCAAGCCTGTGAGGGAAATGTTGTTGATTAGGAGAAGATGCAAATACAGCTAACCGATCATCCATTGAATTCAACTCCCTCTTAACTTGAGTGATGTTGAAATATAATAGGTTCAACATCCAAACAGTTTGGGTGTATCGTTTCATCAACGGTTTGCTAGGAGAGTCTATCTTACATACCAAGTTCACAAAAATCTCAGAATATCCAAAAACTAAAATGTTACCACAGCCAATATTATAGGCATTCTCAATGCCCAATAAAAAAGCTTTGAATTCAGTGATATTGTTTGTGCAAGCAAACTCCAACCTATAAGAAAAGTTATGGATTTTTCCTACAGTAGAAATCAAGATAATGCCATCTATGTTACCTTCATGAGAGCATGAACCATCAAAGTGCATGTGCCACATACCATCATCTAAATCAATTTGTTCCAAGGGAATGTTATCCTCCTCTGCAAAGATGGAATACACTCCTAGGTCCTCTTTAGGCTGTGGGACACTCTCTATGTAAGGTGATATCCTCCCCTCTCTAAGGACTACAATGTTTTTACCGTTCGTAGGAACGGATAAATGTGTTTCATCGAGTGAGAGGTATCCACCCGTTAAGGCTTTCCAGTCTCTTCCCAAGATGATTGAGTAATTTCTTACTGACATATCAATTACCTGAATATTGAGGGTTGTCTTTATTTCAAGATGAGCACACAAAACTAAGGTCACATCTTTAATCTCACCTATGGTTGTTTATTGTAGACTATTATAGGAGAGCATGCTTCTGGTGTTTCCATTTGTACAGGACAAGCCTAGATCTTCCATAATAATATTAAACATCACACTTAGGCCTAAACCGCCATCAATGTGGCAACAATGGGCGATCTTATCCATAATCTTTACAGAAATATAAAAAGGGGAATTTTTTACAGGGTATCTAAAGTTATGTACAATACTTTATTTACATATGAATCCTCTTCGTTTACCTCTTCAAAGAGGTTAGATACAATGAAATATTTTCCTTCCATGAATTGTTTCAAATGCCTCTGTTGCTCAGGGACAGAAACCATGTCCAGAAGGGTTCCATCTTCTTTGATATTGTCCAACTAATTCAAGATATTATACTTGGAAGAGGGGAGAAGAGAAGTTATTCCTTGATTGTCAAGGACCTTAGGAACCTGAACAGTAGCAGCAGGTGAGGATGAGCTTGGGCCAGAATAATTTTGGGGAGGCTCAAATTTACCCTTGGGAGCATAGGCTTTGTTCATAGTATTGACGATCATGACATCTTTGGCTCTGCAAAATCTAGGATAGTGATAGTAGTTTTTTGTCTTTTACTAAAGATCGTATCTCTAGCACTCTTCCTTACCTCACATGTGGCTTCCTTGTGGTGTTCCTCGTAGAATTTACACCAACTTCAAGGCAATATAGCTTTAGGCTAAAAATTATTTTCAATTGGAGTTCTAAAGGGGGGTGCAAAAAAGGATGAAGCTCCAGGGGTGAGAGGGGATACAGTACCCTTTCGCTCAAATTCTATCATACAATTATTCATGTCTTGTACTAGTTGTAAGAGGGAGGACATGTCTATCTGTTTAACCGACTCTCCCTAAGGAAAATCTGTTCTTTCAAGTTGTTCTTCATACTCTGAACAAGTATGTAGAGTGGAACTGAGATTATCAATGGATTTTTCCTCAAGCCTATGACGGTAGAGAGAAGGTAATGCATTATAGTAATGCATGAAAGCAGCTTGTTTCTGAGGTCAAATAAGTTCATGGATTTGATTGTATAACTTAGTGAAACACAAGTTGAAGGACTTGATGGTCTCACCATCCTTATAGGTAACATTATTATATTCTCGTAACTTCTCGGCTAGGATTTTAGATTGCCCATAAGTAGATATGAACCAATAGATTAACTCCTCCCAAGTAGACATAATCTTAGGAGGAAGGTCAAAGAAATCGGTCGCAGCCTTTCCTTCCAAGGAATTGACAAATAAACTCATGCAAGTATCATTGTCATTGGATTTTATGTTGTGAAAGGAATTAAAAATGTCATCGGGTGTTTGTTTGTAGTGACAGTGTTATTTCCAGAGAACTTAGGAAGATGGTCCTTGAATTTAGGAAGAAGACGAGTATCAGGTGCTAAGTTAAGAGGAGAGGACACATGCCACAGTGTGGTTGTGGCGCTTCTTCAAACTGAAAAATCCCATACGTTTTAATGACTTTGGTGGGATTGGTGGTAGATTGGATAGGGATATGGTGGCTATATAAGCTACCAATCATTGACGAAGATGAATTCTGAGAAGAGGAAGAACTTCCCGTGCCACTCGAGCCACCACTAGATTCCATCTTGTGGATGATAGATGAGAAAAAGAAAGACAAACTGGAGGAATAAAACAAAGTTCTCCTTAGAGAACTTTGTTGGGCAAATAACACAACTTTCCTTCTTCCTATTTCAGCAATAGGATTAATTTCAGGTGATAAGCCTCTTCTTCTTCTAGAAACATGAGATTCTAAGGACATGAAAGAAAGTCCCAAAAGAAGAAACAAGAAGGTTACTGCTAATTTCTAGGTTGTCTACATCTAGCTTCCAATCGTTCTTGAGCACTAATATCTCATTCAATTGATGCCCATGAATGATTAAGCTCAGCATGGGTATTAGCAGTGTCTAAAATGGCGTTAAATAAGTTTAAATCAATGTTGGTCTGATCTTGAAGACTAGGATCAATATTGGGCTTCCTTGTGATAGGTACAATCATTAAGAAATAAAAAAGTCAAAGAATCAGTATCAAAAAAATAGATGTATCGATCAAAATCAAGTATAAAAATTAACCAGAGAGATATCGAAGATCTCCCTAGTATGGTCACCAAATAAATGTTGAGGAAAAGATATGAAATGATCTTACTCAAGCATTTTCATATTATGTTTGGCTAAAGAAAAATAGACAGGAATGTCACCCTATGTTTATATCCATCAGAAATAATATCCTAACTCACAAGTATTGATTACGAGTGCTTAGGCTAGTCTTTTTATAAATAAAAGCTTGCTGAAAAATTCATTATTATATGATTTTCTGAATATAATAGTTGTTGAAATAAATGTAGAGATAGAAGAAAAGACACCAAGATGATAATCAAGACAGATGAGACATAAAGCAATCCTTAATTTCATTCCAATTCACCAAAGAGTCATTATTTTTACAAAATTTTGTGAAGAAATTTCAGATCAAAGTCAAACTTAGACATCCCCGATGGAACATACAAAAGGACCTCTGACAGAAAATAAAAAAAAAAAAACTCTAAAAGTTGGATCATATTGCCACAATTTGTTTCCCACTTGACTCTGCACAATAGCCTTTGTCAGTCATGAAAACTAATTCACAAAGAAACAAGTCTACACAGACTATCAAATATAGATCAACACCTCTGAAATACAAGTGTCTGAATGATGTAATTCAGCCTTGAATCTTTTTGTCTACAATAGGACCCTGCTATCATAAAAATGAATTAGGCTTGTGATAAATTAAGGAATGAATGAAAACTGAACTATCTCAACATAAACTCAAAGAGAAAACCTTAGTATGCTTCTCCTTCTATCCTCCATTGTTCCTCCCTTTCTTTTCCCTTTAAGCAAATTAGAATTGGTTGAAGTAGTTGAACTACCTCATTATTTAAGTTAACTAAGAAACTCAACCAACTTTTTAGTTAGGGGGGAGAGAGTAGTAAATCATAATAAGGGTTTTAAATAAATAATAACTAGTAGGTGGAACCCCTTGTGACTCCCTTTATCTCTTAACAATCATAACATAACTAGTTAATTAAGAAAAATACACCTCCTTGTGAATCCCATCATCACATCCACATTTGACCATTTATCTCATTGATATTTGAAATTATTTTCAAAAAATATATTACTCATATATCCAAAGAAACATGTTGTCCAAAACTTCTGAAGTCAACTGTCATCAACAATAAATAAAACAAAACTCAAAAACCATATTTTCCACTCTAAGATGCAATATTTCCTTGATTGTTGTTGTCACCCTTTGATTTATCTGAAATTTCATTTGTCTACGTTGAGCCTTTAGGCCTAATCTCATCGATCACATGAGAACAATCGTCCCTCAAATGCATCCAGAAAAACACAGATTTATTGGAGCCATTGGAGGGTGAGGAGGGGGGAGCAGTGGCTTTTCCTTTGTCAAGGGCATGGTGGGCCTCGATTTTCAACCTTTTGCTAACATGAGAGGATTGAACTGGTGAGTGGATAGGTGAAAATTAGACAATCCGGTGAACAGGCAGGGGAGCAAGTAAGGACAAATTGGGCCAGCCACAATGTTGGGAGACTGTCGAGTGGACAATCTCTTTCCATCCGTCGTTTTTGGGAACCTCGGGTTGCAGTGAGACATGAGGAGGCACGGGAATACCAGGGGCTTGTGGATCTTGGAAGGGAGGCCATTTAGGCATAGTTTGAACCACTAATTTCCCAATCTAATTGAAAACTCCAACCTGAAATAGTTGGCCTCACTCTTGCGAGTCAGCATCAAAGTGTATGGAGAATATTGGGCTTCTTGGGCCTCTGTTCCAATTACCTCTCCCTTGGTTGCATCTGCCATGGCTAATTGGGATGAAAAATCTCATTCATGCAAGCATGATTGATTAGAAAATAGGTCCTTTACATCCATACATGACAACTCCTTAAAAATATGAAATAGACTTTGGCTCAGCAACATATCAGACTCATGCAATCCAATCCATATAAATTGTTTAACTATTGTCAATGAGCAGGGGGTGAACAAAAGGTCCTGGGATATGCGAGGGGTTTGTATTGAGAAAAACATGATAAAATGAGGGGGAAAAGAAACATGGTTATTTATCAAAAACAACAATCAATTAACTGTAAAGAAGACCAAACAAGATATCACTGTGATCCAACCAAGAACTGTGATTTCAAATTGTTTCAATACAGAATTCTTCTTGATTGTAATTAAATTTTAGCACAGGGAGTGAAAAATGAACATGGGCAGGCAATGGGGTTGTAACTAGAGGAAAGAGAAATAATGGTTGGGAAAGAGAGAGGATATTGTTCATAAAATTAATTAATTAATCCATAAAACCATTCTATAAAAGGAAATAACACCAACCAAATAATCACTGTGAACAAATGAAAACTATTGTGCATAATTCAATTAATTATGTGTTGATACTGAGAGGGGGGTGAATCGGTATCAAGTACAATTTAAAAACCTTTTTCAACTTATACTTAAACCATTCAATTATATCCAATGAGCAATGAACAATAGTATAAGAGTTACACCAATACAACACAATACACC
>SNQJ01S0045980.1:24738-36172 GCA_010110895.2 Picea sitchensis
CTTCATCTCCAAATACCTTTATCAATCTTGCGGTCCAAAACCCATGACTAGGGTTGACATCAATGACAACAATCAATCTTCCAACATTATGTGCATTGACTTGTTCACTTGTTTGTAATCATATTTCCAACACACTGTCACCAAACAAGACAACATGCATTCCATAACAACCTGTAAAAGAGTTTTGTTTCTTCTTATTTTTCCATTTACTATTTTAAAACAATTTCCAAATGAATACATAGTCACTCATTTCAACTCTGTTCAACATCAAAAATCAACCACTTTCCATGAAATATTTCCTTAATCAAACACAGACACAAAAGCATGCCCGATTTCATCCCTCAATTCCAATTAGAAATTAAATTGGAACGAGACCATACTGCATCAGAACCCGTTCCTTTCATCAAACATACATAGTGGACACAACTATCAATATAACAATCATGTCTTTCCATTTAAACACACAGTAACAATAGTCACCATTCCAACTCATACGATGTTGTGGGATACACAGACCACTCAACAAAAACATGAGATCATGTCTGACTGTACAGGTCTAACTACTTGAATCTAAACATCCACAATGTTGGGATATCAATCCAATACAATGAGGCAGCAACGGTAGGCCCGATCTCATCTCACGAACTAATCAAATTAAAAACAAACATATTGTTTAAAAAAATGTGACCCTCTTTGGTGGCGCAATCAAATAACACCCATAACATATACAGTGGATGGCCATGCCATGATTACCGTGATTGCAATAGTCCCATTTGAAAATTTAAGACACACAGTCACAGTTTTCATTAACTCAACTTATCATGTTGTAGGAACGCCACACATACCCACGCATCACGCATGAAGCAATGTTGTGAATTAATCAATTAAAACTAATAATGGGTTATCAATTAAATAACCACAATGTAAAATACAGTGGTTGTCTATTTGATTTAACCAATCATCCAATTAACCATGTTTAGCTTATCCATTTGATTATAATAACAAATGCAGTAACTAGATACCAAAACGAACACCACTTGTCAACATAATAAAAGGGAGAGAGCCAATAATCAAACACTATCGAAAATACACCACCAAACCATAACCACCAACATTTCACCTGATAGGACATATGGTTCCCTCTTGTAAAAAACCGAGCTTAAGAAAACAAGGGTTCACTCTGTGGACCAACATAGAGAGACTGGTGTCGACTCCCATCAACGAGTGAGAACTTATGAGACCAACGATGCACACACAGGGTATACCACTAATAACTGTGAAGACAGGGTGATAGTTCAAAAGATAGGAGAGACTATGAACAGAGTAGCAAAGGATCCATTTTGGCCTTGTAATAATACTTAGAACACGCAGGGTACAACCCTTGTGGATCTCCGAATCAACCAAATAACAATGCTAAGATAAAACAAATCCAAGAAAAATAAATATAACCCATTGTGCAACCATCAGTAGCATGAAGCACCCATACCCAAGTGAAACAATGCACAGTGACACAAGGTGTTTTGTTGGCACAAGGGCAGACCCAGGGTTTAACGCTACAACAGCGCACCAAAAAAACCCTAACTACCAGCCCTTTCGGAAACACCTACGAAGAATATGAAATCTCACCCAAGGTAGAGGAAGGGGTGGTTGCAGGACTCAAATGTCTGCAACCTTAGTTGGGACACAGATCAGTGATTCTAGTATTTAACAGAGCACTCAGTAGTAAACCTTCATCAATATTTAACCAATATTTACTCCGCAGATAAAACAGAGCATCGCAGCATTCACCTAGATCTAATGCATCTAATCACTTAGCATAAGGAATTAGATCAGATCTAGTAGATTCAAGCACTAAGAAAGTTCACAGAGGTCATATCTAGCATCCAAATTCATCATAAGCACAAAGTATAAATAGATCTATCTATCTATCTATGTCAATCACTTAGCAAATAACACATAAGTACACCAACACATCGCACAAAGTAAAGAAACACAGCATATACATGGTTCACCCCCACCCTGGGGCTACGTCCACCAACTCTTCTTCTTTATTAGCTTCTTCAATCAGATACATGCACAGAGCCACAAAAACCTTACTCCGCATAGGATAGGATATTTGCGCACCTCGCTAGAACCTCCTTCCTTGCGTTACAGCACAAAGCCCTTCATAGTCTGCTACAACCACTTTCACTTATCTTTGCAAGTCTCTCATAGTATGCACAAAGTATTTACAAGCCACACTTGCACTCAGCACAACATCACAAAGATGCCTCTTCTTTATTTCCTTACATCACCTAGACATCTATTTATAAATTACAAAATAGGCCTAAGCATGGGTAAACCCATGGGCCGACATTCCCTTACTATTACGTATTCCCAAATCCCAAAAAAGACCAAAAAGGGGCCGAGATCCTGTGATCTCTGCTTCATCTTGCGCTCCGCCTTCGACAGGCTGTCGAAGTCCAAAATGGTCAAACTTGACCAAGGATCTCTCAAAACTTGGTTGAGGGCCAACAAGCCCCCTACACTCACCTATGACTCGTCCCGAGTCACTCTGATGTAGAAATTTCTTCTTCGAAAGCCTCGAGCTTGGCTCAAGCTACTTTGACTTGTTGTTTTGATATGACCTCTTATTCAGAAAATGCTTGGATGATTGCATCATTCATAGGTCCTTCCAGGCATTGTTCAACTGCATTAAAAACCTACTCTAGTTCTGCTCCTCTGCCTTCAACTTCTATGAACAATTGGTAGGCCTTATCTTGTACGGGTAGGTGTCTCTGAGTTACTTCCATAACCCTGCTCTGAATAGCGTGAATCTATTGATGGGCGGTGCGTTGCTCTTGAGATCTCTTCATTCTTTCCACAGCTGATAGCAGCTTCAACTGTTCCTTTATCATTTCGGCTTGATACTTCACCTCTTGGAGCTATGACTCCAGTGCTCTTAATTCTAGACTCTCAGAAAGTCGCTCGTATGTCAGGGCATTGCGATCACTCAGCTGCTTGTATTCCATAGCAAGGGCCTTTAGTCTCTCAACTGCGCTCCTTGAAGTTGCTTCTCTTTGGTCCTTCACATCCTGTGGGGTCTCGGGCACTGCGCATAGTTCTAAGTCTGTGATGTGTTGTTTTAGCTTCTGGATCACTTCTTCAAGCTGCTCTACTTGCTATGTAACTCAATCTTCTACCTTTATTTCTATTACTGTCACGGAGCAAAGTGATTTTTTGACCGCTTCCTTTACTTCGAGTTTCCCAGCAAGCAACTGTTCTTTTCCTTGTTGTATCTGTGTTTTTTCTTTGTCAAACTTCGTTTGGAGGGAAATCTTTTCCTATTCTGTAGCTTGGCATTGTTCTACAAGTATTCCTTGTACTTACATCAAAGCATGGGTGGCTTGTTCTATTTCTTCTTGTGCTTGTCGAAGGTGAGCTTCAACTGTATCAACTAATCGGTGGAGTTGGGTTGGCTCGTCTCCCATCTCTGGTGATCCCAATGGAAGAGGCACAATGGAGACTGCACAGCTGGACTATAGTGGTTTTTGTACCCCTTAGAGTTCGATTTAAATCCTATCATACATTGCTTCCTGATTGACCTCTTGTTTTTTTGTTATTTCCATCAAATCATCGTTCAGGGCTGCTATGAGGAAGTCGAAGTCATCATAGGTGAGGACAGTCTGCATCTTGGTCATGGAGGCTTTCAATTTCTTCCAGGAAGAAGGTTTCGGAGGTGAACCCTTCCTCTTCTTCAAGGGATCAACCTTGTCTCCTTGCTTCTGTTTGAATTCTTTTTCATCTAACTCTTCTCCATCACCTCCTTGCTCTGGTGATATGGAAGCAATCTTCATGGATGCACTGTCTAATCCTTGGACCTCTTTCTGGGTCCATGTGTATCCTATGCAGTTTCTGGGCTATCGATTTTGGATATCTTTGCAGGGTTGGCAGGGATAATGAGGCCAGCAAACCATTCCTTAGTAATCTCATCCAGGTCCTCCTCCGTCAGCTTGTAGTAGGACTAAAGTTGTTGCTTATTTTAATCACCGCGTGCTATAATATAAATGAAATTTCCATCTGCGTTTAACTTCATCAAAGGTCGAAACCAGTGTAGAGTGTTCAGAGTCATCTGAGGCTTGGAATGGATGGCTCTCTTCAGTTGATCATAGTAGGTATGAAAAACAACAGTTGACTTCCATTGTTTGTTCATATCGCTGGAATACCAAAGTGTACTGAACTTCATGGCCAGCAGATCAAATGGCTCAATGTCAGGGAACGTTGCACCTTTCGAAATCTCCTAGGCAATAAATGCAATAAGGATCAAAAGCCAACTAAAATGGAATTTGTAACCTTGATCGTGTGCTTCTCTGCAATCTAGTTCCAATTGATTCACCAGGTACTTCTCCCAGTTCATATGTAGGCCTTCCACACACTTCCCTGCGAGGTCGACTACAAAGTCGGTGACTTGGGTAGGTCGGTTCTTTCTCACTAACTTCCCTGCAATCAACTGATAGGTGAGGTGCATTGTGCCACTCTTTATAGAAGCTACCTTATAGCCTCGCATCCCCTTCTCGACATCGTCGTAGGTGTCCTTGATCCTCTGTGCTAAAGTGCGATCCATGGATTTTCCTGAATAAAAATCTTGTGGATCAGGTCCCTACATACTCAACCCTTTGATCTAATTGATCAGCGTTGAATCAACTATGATATGGCGGTCTAGCCACAAATAGCCACCATGGTAACAAGAAAGAAGCAGCTTGACATAGGCATTCACCTCCTGGTGTCTTATGAAGTGTGGGATCTTCATGACATTTAGCAGGGTGGACTATGTGAGGTTATGGGTCCACATCTCGGGGATTATCTTTGAATTATTCCCCTTCGTTCTGGTCAGGTACTTATGTGGGGAAATCATGTTATAGAATTTTCAGTCACTGAGGTTGAAGTTGTTGAAATTCAATGCTGCAATCTTGTCTTGGTCTGCTCAAACTGCACAGATTCCCTTTGGGAGGTTCGCAGTGACCAAGGTGTACTCGAAATCTCTGGGCATGCTATCTCTATTTACTGCATCGCTTAGAGGTGGTATGAAAGTGGTTAATATAGTCGGGATCAATTTGGCATTTGCTAGATCATCCCTATGCTTGGTTCGCTTTTCATATGAAGGTCAAGATGGTTCGGCTCCGCAAGCAATCGACAGATATGCTTGCATTGTTCTTGTGGATGAAGCCTGTACACCTATAGATAATCCTCTCTCTGAAATGACTCTTTCAGTCATTAGGTCAAGGATTACTTTTGTCATAGATTCTTTGATTGCGTTGAGATCCTCGGATATACGCGCTCAGGATTAAATAGATCAGGTTTAGATTAACTTAGACACTACAATGGAATATATGGAAATAATGCGATTATGACTGTGCAAGAACAACTTAGTCTGCGGGCTCAAATTCTTGGTTAGCAAAAGTGTTCTCGATGCATGGCGCGACAGGATAAATAGGTAACTCAGCAACGGGTCACTTGCAATGGGTATGAAGCCTTCATGAACTCTGTTCTGTCTATTATGGCATGGTCCCAATGATCTGATGGTGAGTTGTCTGGTCATAAATGAATTTCTACCAGTTCGGAGCATTGGTCTAATGGTTATAATGTCCCCAACGGCTATATTGCTTATCCATGGCGAAGTGCCATGTGTCGCCATGTTGATATCCCGGTGAAGCTCCAATTTTGCAAATTTTCCTTCTGTGAGGTTCCTTCTGGATCTTTCTGCAACTTTTCGATCTTATCTCTCTTCTTACTTAGTTTTCTAGCCTTCTTTCCAGTGACCTTTGTCTCGGTATTCCTTTCCCCATTCTGATTCTTATCTTCTTTTGACATAGTGACTTCGCACTGTTGATATTCTTTCCTAGGATTCAAGAGTAATACTTATTTTTTATCTGGGATAGGTATTTCAGTCTTCTGTGGGTCCTCTAGTGTTCTTGCAACTTTGATATCTACGTCGTTGTTGTTAAATAACTATGATCTATTCTCCTGTTCTTCAATCAAGTGTGTGATCCTTTTAATTATAAAATCTTTTAACTCTTGCTTATTCTTCTCTAAGACTTATTCTTCTTCCTTCCTTCTGGCTTGATCTCCTTCAATCCAAGTTCTTCCTAGTAACATAGTAAATGGAGCGTTGTCCTCAATAAATTTAATGATCTCAAAATCTTCTTCTGTCGAAGTTCCATTGACATTCATAGGTATCTGAGGGAGCTTCCCACATAGGGTTATCAGTTTTCCCATGAATAATCCTATTCCTCCCAGTGAAGGAACCATAGTAGGCTTTCCTAAAAGTTCCCAAGTTCTTTCTATCATAACATTCAGCTGTGTTTCCTCATATAGAACACAGTCAACGTCGAAGTCTCCTAATCTTACTTAAATGCATTCTATTTCTGTGAAGATCTCTGATAGTCTAACATGTCGGTGGCCATTCAGGGTTTCCCTCATCTGTAACAATACTTTCTCTGATTCTTTCTGGGATTCTTCCATAATCTTAATTTCTAGATTTGCCTTAGGGTTTTCTTGGTTCATATTCATTATTTCAACTTTAGCGATCATTCTAGGGAAATCCAATACTTCATGGTCCATAGATTTACAACAAAGACAACTAGGTCTTCTTCAAGGGAATTCCTTAGTAAGATGTCCTGGTTTTCTGCAACTGTAACAGAGGGTTAATCCTCTCTTTCTTTTAACTGATCCTCAACCCTTTTTGTATTGCGCGCTAGGATCATAGGAGCTAACCTACAAAAAAATATTTCTAGGATCTTGCATCCATTTGTTAGTCCAAATATTCTTTCTATGCATAGGTATAACATATCTTTCACTATTCTTATTAGATCTACTCGTGTCAAACCTTCTTTCATTTACCAGTACCCTAGTTTTCGAGCTAAGACAGAATCTATCAAACATACCTAGATCCATTCTCTAGAAACACAATTTTCCAATTGTCTTACTTCTACAGAGCTTTCAGATCTAGAATGTTTCACTATTCTTACCTTTATCATAGCACAAAGCTTGTAGATCTTACCTCTTTTCTTGGCACAGAGCTTCACAAGTCAATCAGAATGTTTCACACTGGGGAAACATATATATGCACAGATCTTTCTCAGTTTTAGGTCGAAACTTATCCACCTGCAAAACAACGTCGTTACACCTTCTTACAACACTTCAAGGCCCTAGCCCTCTTGAGCTTCTCTTCGACAACTTCGAAGACTCTATCCCTCCTGAGATTTCTCCACAACTCGAGTCTTCAAGAAGACTCCTACACACACTCCTTGTGGAAATTATTCAAATACTCCCAATTATTTGAACCTCTTCGACTCTACGCATTCCCTGCGACAACAATCCTTCAAGAATTTCCCTCATGTTGTAACTCTGAGACTTCACTCGGCCTGCACACTCCTTGCACGGCTCCTGTGCTTAACTTGCACTTCTGCGAGAATGAGAACAATGTTATCCCTCCTGAGCTTGCAAAGACGAAATCTGACTTTTGACAACGCACACCTTGTGGACAATTTCACTGCACTCCTTGCAGGAAAACTCTTGCTCAGACAGAGAAACAATTGAAACTCATTTCCTTACTCTCCCTCTCTTTAGATTTCATACATTAAATATGAAATAATACATTCACGCATCAAATCAAATGCATAACAGAGAGTAAACAAGCATATATCAATCATCATGTACAAACACAGAAAGCAATTGAACACCATGAGTCTGAACTAAAGATCTTTGTATTAATCCAGAACTTCTGTACATGGGTTTTTACTCTACACAACTCTCTGCTTCTTCTTCTCTATTCTCTCTTGATCATGATTCTAATGTTACAATGATACAAGTGAGGGTGTCTATATATGTTTTCCCTCCGGCTCCTAAAACTATCTAATCTAAGAATTCAAAGCTACCTACTTACATTTACTAGCATAAATGCCTCTTAGTCCTTCAGACAAGAGAGGGACACTCAAGTTCTGATTACAATCTACGAGTATGCTCTTTCTTAATTGTCTCATTTAAGTTTGGCATATCCACTTCAAAACATTTCAAACAATTCATCATGTGCCAAATGCGTTGGCATTTTGTCCCACGCTCGCTTGTTGTTGTGATGCTCCTGCATCATACTCCCTCGCTTGAAAATTTTCATGGGCTCCTATCCATGAGCTCTCACATGGTCTATCCATGCTTCTCAATATCTACTTCATTCTCCCAGCTGGCATCTTCAACTGGATGTCCCTTCCACTTGACCAAGTATTCAAAATATTCCCTTCTTTTGGTCCTTTTGCTAACTCGTTTGTCCAGTATGCTTTCCATCGGTGGCTTCTCTGCAACTGGCATATTTTTTGTCCACTGAACTTCTGTTTGTTCATTGTCTACTCCAGCTTTGTATGGGTACAAATCTGAGACATTGAATATCGGAGAAATTCCGATCCCATCGGGTAATTCAATCTCATAAGCATTTGCTCTAAATTTCTTCAAGACCTTACATGCTCCAATCTTCTTCATCTTCAGTTTGTTATATGTCCCCTTCGGGAACCTTTCCTTTCTTAGATGTGTCAGGATCAAATCACCAACCTCAAATTGAAGTTGTCTCCTATGTTGATCTACTCTATGCTTATACTCTTGGCTCGAGTTCTTTAATCGCTCCTTCACTTGGCTGTGAAGTTCCTTCATCGCTTCTGCGAAATCTTCTGCACTAGCACTTCTTATCTCATCCCGTTCTAAATCCCTCAGTTCATATACTCCTCTTGGCTACATCCCATAAAAAATATGGAATGGCCTCTGCCCTGTGCTTCTATTTAGTGATTCGTTATATGCAAATTCTGCCTGTGGCAGAATATTGTCCCACTGACTGTGGTGTTCTGTCACCAAGCTCCTCAGCAAGTCTCCCAAACTTATGTTCACAACTTTTGTCTGTCCATCCGTCTGAGGATGATAATATGAATTGAATGACAAGTTTGTTCCCATATTTTTCCATAAGTTTCTCCAGAAGTGTCCCACAAACTTGGTGTCTCGATCCGAAACTATGCTCTTTGGTAAGCCATGAAGTCGAATAACTTCTTTGAAAAACAGATTCGCAATGTGAGTTGCATCACTAGTTTTCTGACATGGTATGAAGTGTGCCATATTAGAAAATCTATCTACCACTACAAAGATCAAGTCAAAGCCTCTTTGTGTTCTCAGCAGCCCCAATATGAAGTCCATGCTTACTGCATCCCACGGCCTCGCAGGTATGGGTAACGGTTGATAAAAGCCTACATTCTGCCTCTTTCCTTTTGAATGCTAACAAATTCTGCATCTGTCCACGAATCTTTTGACGTCTTCTCTCATTCCTAGACAATAATATGACTCATTTAGCTTTGAGAACGTCTTGTCATGACTGAAATTCCCAGTCAATCCTCCACTATGTTTCTCCTTCAACAGATTCTCCCTCATGGAGCATTTTGGGAATACAAAGTTGATTACCCTTAAACAGTAATCCTTCTTGGATCATGTATTCAGTCCATTCACTTCTGTCCCTAATAATTGGATTCTCAGCTGCTTCATATGCCCCCTTAAAATCTGGATCATCTCTGTACATGTCCCTAAGATCATCAAAACCCAGTTTTTTTACTCTGAACTCCTGCAATAGAAAACTTTTCCTGCTCAAAGCATCAGCAACTTTGTTAGCAGTTCCAGAAATATGCTTGATTACAAAAGTAAAGTTCTGCATGTATTCAACCCATTTAACATGTCTTTGATTCAACTTCTCCTGTTGAGTCACAAATTGCAAAGCATGATTGTCACTGTATAAAACAAACTCCTTAGGAATCAAGTAGTGTCTCCATTTCTTTAATGCCTGAATAATAGCATAGAACTCCCTATCATATGTGGAGTATTTCACTTTCACTTCATTCAGCTTCTCGCTAAAGTATGCTATCGGCCTGTCTTCCTAGCTAAAGACTGCCCCTATTGCAAATCCACTTGCATCACATTTTACTTGAAATGTATTTTTAAAATTCGGCAACACCAAAATTGGTTGTTCCATGATTTTCCTTTTCAACAAATTGAATCTTTTCTCAGCCTCTTCTGTCCAGTGAAAATACTTGTGTCTCTTCTTCACTACGTCCATCATCGGTGCACTAATTCCACTAAAATTCTAATGAACTTCCAGTACAAACTAGCCAATCCATGAAAACTTTGAACTTCAATGATACTCTTTGATGATGGCCAACTCTTAATCACCTCCACTTTATCTGGATCCATCCTCAACTTGTCTGCAGAAATAACAAAACCCAAATAAATGAGCTCTGTCTTCATGAACGAGTATTTCTTCATGTTTATCAACACCTTCTCTTGTTGTAGCCTCTGCATCACTGTAGCCAAATGTTTTATATGCTCTGCCTCTGTTTTACTGAAAATCAGTATGTCATCAAGATACACGATGACAAATTTTTCGATGAAATCCTTCAGGACTTCGTTCATCAATCTCATGAAAGTACTCGGGACGTTTGTTAAACCAAATGGCATGACAAGCCATTCATACAACCCTTCATTGGTCTTGAAGGTTGTATTCCATTCATCACCTTCTCTCATACGAATCTGGTGATATCCACTTTTCAAATCAATCTTCGAAAACAATTTGTCCCCACTTAAGCAATCCATCAGATCATCCATTCTTGGCAATGGAAATTTGTACCTGATGGTTATCTTGTTGATTTCCCTCGAGTCAGTACACATCCTCCAGCCTCCGTCTTTCTTTGGACTGAGCACTGTCGGAACAGCACATGGACTCAAGATTTCTCTAACCAACCCCTTGTCCATTAAATCCTGGACCTGTCTTTTGACTTATTCATTCTCCTGTGGCATCAATATGTACGTTGCTTTGTTTGGTAAACTAGCTCCTGGTATGAGATCAATATGATGACTCACACTTCTGATCGGTGGTAACGAACGAGGTAGTTCGTCCACTACTATGTCAGCAAACTCTTCCAACAATTTATGAACCTCTTCCGGTAAATCATCTACCCTTGTACAGGTTAAAACAATTTTAGGCTTCCTGACCACAATGAATTATGGTTCCTCCTTCTTCTTAACCTCTGTAAGAAGTTCCTTCCCACTCATGAGAAGTATAGTGTTGCTTACTTCAGGTTTCACCTCCTTGTCTTTAATTGGCAACAACATGTGAGTTCTCCCACTTTTCTCTAGGGTGTATGTGTTCTTCCTCCCATCATGAATCACATTTCTGTCATATTGCCACAGTCTACCCAGCAATAGATGACAAACATCCATGGGAATAACATCATAGAGTATTTCATATTTATACCCTCCTATTTTAAATTCAACTAAACATTGTTTAGTGACATTTATCTGATGTCATTTTTGTAGCCACGAAACATTGTATGGGCTTGGATGTTCAATAGTCTCCAGCTCCAGCTTTTCTACTATC
>SNQJ01S0045980.1:45981-56388 GCA_010110895.2 Picea sitchensis
CTTTCTTGTATCGGGGCTACTAGGGGAATCTCTGTTGTTTCGGTCGCTACCATTTCCTCTCTGGATTTGAGGGCCTCTTGACCTATTTGTTTTAGAATCTTCATTTGTTCATCCAGGCTCATGGCTTTAAACCTGGTCATCTTAGGGTCGTCCATCCTTGCTACAAATTCATCCCAGTCCTGAGAATTTTCCATGAAGACCTCGTCTTCAAATTTTTCGTGGGAATATAGCCAGCGAGACGACACTTGACGTGCATGTTTTAGGACTAGACCTTTTGGGTCATTTTTGTGAAAATGGCCGGTCTAGAACCGGAACTCTAATTGACTCAATCCTTCCTGCTTAGCTTGGGCGGTGTCTTTTACCAGGTAGAAACCTATATGGAATCCTTAAGGTATGAATGTTCGTTTCCTGTCTTTCACTAGGGAAGAAATATTGTAGCCTTGTAGGATAGTCTGGTCGCATATCTCCCCTACCAATAGTAGATCAGGAACATGCACGGGAAAAAGGTGCGGTGCCCTGGTGGCCCTAAAAACCCTGAAATAGGTATTGCGCTCATGTAGATACCAGTGACCAACCTCTGATATCATCTTTTTGTCCGCAGTCGATAGTATTGGACACTCTTTCTTGAAAAGAATTAAATGAATGCGGGCAATGAATTCATCGCAAATGAGGGAGTAGGATATTTTGTACTTGTTCTCCCATAATATGTTGAAATACAGATGGACCAAGAGTTCGTAGATGTGCCAAATCAAGTTCATTCCAACAAAAACATTTATGGCACATATGACGTCCAATAAATAAGAAGCCATGTAGAAGGATGGAGTCTCTCCTTCTTTCAGCGTCTGAGCCTGTTGTATGCAAATGCTCCGCTTCTTGGAAATGATGGCACCCCAGTTAAAACCTCTCCCAGAAATAGCTACAGTATAAGCTAGAGGCATCCAAGCCTCTGAAAACCTGGAGCAATCTTTCTCCCCTTACAATTGGTAGATGAGGACCATTAGATAGATATACGACTCCCTTAAGTTGGTCGTTTGGTACCATCCAGAGGTCCAATTGGTGTACTTTTTATCCTCTCTCCACCATGAAGCCATTACCCAGCCAGTGTCGTGGTGCTCATAAAAGTTGATGATGAATTTGGTGTCCAATCGCTCTTCTGGGTCTCTGAGATTGTAATAATTCTGCACCTCTACCGGAGGGAAAACCCTGACACACTCACCATTCTCGTCATTGATCAAGAACTTATGTGTGTCTATGTGGTCAATGATCCATTATAGTAGTTCTATACAGGGAAACATCGGGGTCCTTCTTTCTACCATGTGCAGGTATGACAGAGGGATATTTGGAAAAGCTTCATCATCGAGATTTCTCATGTTGGGGTCATTGTGTGGGGTATATTCCAGGAATTCTTCTCGACTGATCTTCTTGAAGAGTTCTCCCCAATGTGGGAGTACCGCCTTACCCCCTGTGTTTGCCTCTGTGTCTCCAAAGTCCAGAAGTTGAGTGAAAATCTTTTTGGTGGATGTTCTGATGACTGGCTCCGACCTCAGAGAGAATTCTAATTGTTTTGTTGGCCCTGGGGACGAGCCTTCTCCCACCTCTGGTTCCTTTAGCTTAGGCTCTCTCAGCAATCGCCTAATGTTTGGATTTCTTGGAGGCATTGTTCCTGCAAATCGAAATAAAATATTTTAGGGTCAGTGCACAGATCGATATTGGATATTAATGTATATCTAAAGTGGAAATGCAGAAAATCTAGACTGGTACATACCTGTAACGCTTGCTAAACTTCATAGTTTAATACTCACGAGCGGCTTGGAAGATTTTTTTGAATTACTCGTCTCGCTCCTTTGGATGCTCTGAAAATCCTTCACGTTTAGAATGATCTTGTTTACAATGGCTCGAAAATATTTAACAGGGAATAACTTACCGGTCGTATCAGCCAATTAATTCCGGTGATGAGTGAAATTCAAACAAATCTACCACCTAATCTCTGCAATTTAATTCATAGTGGGTTAATGATGGAGGCGCGGAGGGTGATATGTTGTATTGGTAAATTCAAACATTCCTTTTGATTCATGCACGAATTAACAACTAATGTGAGATTTGGAATTGATTAGTCCCTTAAATGCTTCGAATTGCAACGTATCTAGTGCTAAAACATCCCATCATGTTGTTTTCCTAGTGGGTGGATCGAGGGTCAACAATATGTTACGGGTGTTTTTTCGATGATATTCTTCTATGAAAAACCTCCAACTCCAATCAATTTCGTCGTACGGTGATGACGAGGAACAACTGCCTCGGGATACGTGGCATTGAAGAATAGTGACTTAGCTCTCGGGTATTGTTCGGACTCGGGACTTTATTCAAGTTGTGAGCTCTAAGCTAGGCCTGGGATCATCGATGTCTAAAAGGTATCGGGCTCAAGGATCATGGATAAACCTATCGTGTAGTTTCCTTTGGGTTAGCATCCTCAAAACTCTCGATGCCAAGAACGTTTCGGAAGTTGGTGACCAGAGAAAAACTTTAACGTACTCTGGATGTTTATCGCGATTTGATCTCCTCCGATTTCGCTAAGTGTGTCAGGTATTGATTATCGGCGATATTATTTCTTTCTTCGTTTAATGTTTACTCTTTTCTCCTTTTACTGACGCCGAAGGGGATCGGTTGTCAACGATATCCTTGTGTGATGCTTGTCGTGAAAGAAAACTTCCTTTTGTTGATGTCGATGAAGATCGGTGCTCGGCGACTATGGTTTTTTGAGTGATTTTCTTTCATCCTTTAATTCCTTCTGATGTCGAGTCCTTGAGCACGTTGGGGGGAAGTGTTTTGGTTGTTGATTCCTTATTTAAGCATTAATTCTTTTTAATTCATGAGTTTTCATAGGTTCAAGAAAACTTTGGAAGACTTAATAAGGGTCAAAAATGATAAGCAAAGGCAACATTTTTCATAATGAAGTCGAATTAGACAATGAAAAAGATCAAGTGGTACCCAAAAAGTAAAATTCGAGGTAGGATTTTTAGGGTGTGTTGAGTGCTCAATAGGATGGAAGCACTCTATGACCAGTAAGGAACTCTATGCTTATCGACCTATGATCCTGATGAACAACTCAAGAGATGCTTGCAGTGAGGCCATGGCGATTTATTTGAACCACACAAGTCAATACTTCAAGCATCGAGCAATTTCCATTTTTTCAAATATCAGATCCACTACAACAAAAGAAATGCATTCTCCTTATTCAAAGCACGGGAAACAATAGGAAGATTGATATTCTATGGAAATAGCTCTAGAATATCTACTACATCAAGGTCTCTTCTAAAGAATGAAACAAAATCGTTACAGGAAGGTGGTAGTAAAAGGTGATCTTCAGAAACCAAATCATTACCTGAATACGTCAAAATTACTACAAAAGGTGGTAGTATAAAGTAATCTTCAGAAAGTGTTGCAAAGTCCATAGTCCATAATTCATTCCCATTAAATTTTCCCAATTACTTGTCGATGTAGGCATCAAAAATATTTGAGAGCCTCACTCCCTGATTATATACCCACCTTAATCACCAGGAGAATATTCTTGCAAAGAGCGGTAAGATCTTTGACCCAGATGCAATTATATGCATAGGAATAGTGAAAAAAATGTGCAGTTGTGATAGAAAGTTCATTGTATGTCGAGTATGTTACTATATCCAGAGGTCGGTGAACAAACTTTGACAAATAAGTTGACTTTCTTTCAAGGTTGTTACTACACCCAGAAGTCCCTCAACAAGCTTTGACATAGAAACTTCTATAATTTTAGGATGTTGATTCAACCACCTATATAGTTTCTCACATTCATGAGGATCCAAATTTATAATTTCCTTCTGAGTAAATTTGCACATGGAGCAATATTTGGCGTCACTTCCGAATATTCCAGACCATTTTGTAAGCCATAACATGTGTGAATCCTCTAATGAAATATAAATTCTAGTGTGGTCTGCAGGATTTGATACACTTGCCAAATTTGTGTTGTTGGAAGAAGCTATATACTTCAACAAAGGAGCATTTTGTAGGTGACTTGAAATTCCCTTCCAATTTCTAGTAACAAAAAAAATAATTTCAACACATAATTTTCAGGCAGACCTTTTAACCAACCAAAGGATCAAATACAGGGAGAATACCAATCATAAGATACTTGAATTTTTTTTGTCTGAGTTTCTATTAGCTAACAGAAAAAAAATTCGCTCAAAGCTGACGTCACATAAAACCATTCCCTTGTCTTTCAATTGGGCCTAAATGGAATCTCTAAGTTGTCTCACATGTGGATGACCAGGAACATTACAAGGAAGTCACCTTAAATCCCAAGTTTTCGATGATAGAGGGAAATGGGAATAAGTATTTAAAATGAACGGTGTAGGATGATAATATAATCTTCCGTAAATCTTGGTTTAATGCAATTTAATGGGAGATGTCCTCAACCTTTTCTCCTATTAATGTCAATATTTTGGAATATGTGTGGTGAGTTGTCACTAATAAAGGCATTATTAATGTGCATTGGAAAGGGCACAAAAAATGCTTTGAAATTTTTGTGAACCAGGAAGCCGGGGAACTCGCAAATCTGTGACAACAGGAGGTGAAGAATCGACTAAGTATGGAAAGGTGGGGCAGAATTGCTCCTCTTTGAATTGGGCCTGAATGGAATCTCTAAGTTGTCTCACATGTGGATGACCAGGAACATTACGATGAAGGCACCTTAAAGCCCAAGTTTTCGATGATAGAGGGAAATGGGAATAAGTATTTAAAACAAATGTTGGAGGATGATAATATAATCTTCTGTAAATCTTGGTTTAATGCATTTTAATGGGAGATGCCCTTGACCTTTTCTCCTATTAATGCCAATATTTTTTAATATGTTTGGTGAGTTGTCACCAATAAAGGCATGATTAATGTACATTGGGAAGGGTGCGAAAAATGCTTTGAAATGTTTGTGGACCTAGAAGCCCGGGAACCCGTGAATCTGTGACAACAGGAGGTGAAGAATCGAATAAGTATGGAAAGGCAGGGAAGAATTCCTTAAAAAAACTAAAGTAATCAACAATATTTCCGAGTTTAGGACCACAAAAAAAAAAATCAGATCCCATAATATTGACCTCTTCCAATTTGATACCAGGTGATTAGAGTGCATCTAGGGTGCCTGTGAGAAACGCTAATGCTTTGATGAAGAATTGTTTGTATTGCAACATGTGATAGTAATTGTGTCCTGATAATATTTAAAATGAACATTGGGGGATGATAATATAATCTTGTGTAGATCTTTCTTCAATGCATTTTAATCGGAGATGTCCTTGAGCTTTTCAGTTATTGATGCCAATTTTTTTGAACCTGTGTGGTGAATTTTCACCAAGTAAAAGCGTAAGTAATTTGCATTGGGAAGTGTGTGAAGGTGGTGGGTATGGACGAGAGAGATAAATTCTTTCAAACTTTTCTGAACCTGGGAGTGCGTGAACCCGCGAATCTGGGACAACAAGAGGTGAAGAATCAATTAAGTATGGAAAGGTAGGGCGGTCAGACGAACGAGGACAGACTCATCATAGATAGAGTAAATCTTGCGAGTTCGAGGAGTCTGGGGTCAAATTGTAGATCATGAAAGCTTTGGGTGCAAGATGTATATCACGGAATAGGGGACATGAGAGTTCGATAGCAGCAATCTGGGAACTCGCAACCATAAACATTAACTATGGGAAAAACATTCACAGCTATGGAATATAGCTAGACCTCGACAAACTCAAGTTCAAGTATAAAGAGAATTTGTTTATATTTATTCAAATACCAGTCATATTATTTTATTTTAATAGTATCTTTGTGGCCCAAATGTAAACCATGTTCCAATTTGAAGGGTGTTTTCAGCTCGCAAAGTTTGTTGAAATGCATAGGTGATAGAGAAAATATGAGTTAACATTTCCATATGCAAGCATATTCTCAAATATGGCAACCTCTAATATATGCACAATATTAAAGAGGGACATGACATCAACACCTTTGTGGATGACAGTGGGCTAGCACAATATTGCATTCTTACTATGATGATGTCTTAAAAAAACTAAAAATAACAAACATTTTTTTCCAATTCAAGATGGACACAAAAAAATCATCAAATCCCATAATATTCGCCCATTAATGTGTTTTAATGGGAGATTTCCTCGATCTTTCCTCTTATTAATGGAAATATTTTCGAACCTGCCTGGTGATTTTTCACTAGTAAAAGCATAATTAATTTTCATTGGGAAGGGGGGAAGGTGGCGGGGATGAAGGGGAGAGAAAAATGCTTTCAAACTTTTATGAATTCGGGAGTCCATGAACCTGTGAAACTTTGAAGACTCGAATAAGTATGGAAAGGTGGGGCGGTGAGACGGAGTCATCACAAGTAGATTCAGTCTTGCGAACTCGAGGAGTCCAGGGTCTAATTGTAGATCACCGAAGTTTTGGGTGCAATATGTATACCCCAAACATGGGGCATGAGAGTTCAATAGTGCCTACCTGCAAACCCACGGCCATAAAATTGGATAAGTATGAAAACAAACGACGGTCGGTCAGACTCGTGATGTGAATATATAGATGGAGATGAGGATTTTTCATTTTTCCACCCCGGGAACTTGTGAGCATAGAAACGGGACTAAGTATAGAACCAAAAACGGATAATAGAGGGGAAGAAGAAAAGGGAAAAAAGGGTAAGTATAGAAGAGGAAAAATAAAGGGAGAAAAGAACTTTATTCGTCACACAACAACACTTACTTTGACAACTATGAAGCCATATAAACACATTAACTATGGGAAAAAAATTCTCAGCTATGAAATATAGTTGGAGCTCGACAAACTCTCATTCAAGTCCAAAGAGATGTTGTTTATATCTATGTCAACATTTTTCATATTATTTTATTTTAATAGTATTTTTGGTGGCCCAAATTTAAAACCATGTTCCAATTTGTGTTTCTCAAGTGGATATATGTTTGTGAAGACACATTTCCTTGAACCAAAGTCCAGGGGTAGGAAAAATGCAACGTCGACTGTTTGTTGAGCAGATATTTGTTGAAGATTAAGCAATGTAATTCCAAGTGCGTGTATCATTTGCATAGTATCAATATGATTTCTTTCATGTTCTTTGTGTATTCTTATGAATGCACTTGTCATAGATTTGTCAACCTTTACCATGTACGAGGCACAATATGATGGTGTGGCATATGCATTGAGGACATACTGTGCATCTATATTTTCATTCCACATAATTGGCTGGTACTTGGAGAAATTGTTGTTCCATATATGTAAAAAAATTCGTTTAAGGAAAATTGTTGGTTGTTTAAGTGTAGATTGTATGCATTGGATGTACTCATCTTCTGTTAGATTTAGCTCTGCGAAGAAGCCTTGGAAGCTCATTAAGTCATCAAAATATCCTTGTTCTAGAAATGCAAACAAAGATTTGGATTTCTCAATGAGAACATTGTCCTGCAAACTAATTGGTTTGATGATTCTTGTTGTTCTCATTGGCGGCATAAGGAAATTGTATCTGAAATGTGAATTTTTTCATTTTTTACAGCTTCTTGTATGATAATGTCTATGAATTTTGGCAAGCCCTGGATCCAAATGATCTATGTTGCATGTCATGTATTTGTCCAAAAACTGCTCAATCTATGATATGTTGTCGTTTCCATATATCGGTGCACCCTCTGTCCACAACAGTGTGTGGCCATCCCACTCCCTCTGTTCTATAATTCAACCACAACACAGTACCCTGATAGTAGTCACAAAACAGTGCCTCGTCAATTCACTCACTCATTTGTTGTTTGTTGATTCCTCTTTTTTGCTTCAACTTTGCAAGGTTGAAGTCCTGCATCCACAGTTGGCCCTGTTGTTGCACTTTGCACCATTGGGATTCTGCATCTTCGATTGGAATTGTGTTTCTGGTGTTCCACATTGATGGGTAAGTTTCAGTGCCAAGGTTGCACTCAAATGTATGGTTTTGAAGAACAAAAAATATGAGGAGAACATTCGATTTCCTTTTTTATATCTCACTATGGGTGCAATAGAGGTGGATTTTGTGCCCAACATTGACATACGAATGGGAACAAGAAGTTTTGGAGGGTAGAGAGTGAAAAAAAATGCACCAAACTTATTGTTTTCACACAAGAACAAGACAACATCACACTCTTGTTTCTATGGAAAACACATCGTTTCCAGGAACAAAAAATATGAGGAGAACATTTGATTTCCTTTTTTATATATTACTATGGCTGCAACAGAGGTGGGTTCTGAGCCTAGCATTGACATTCCAAGGCGAAAAAGACGTTTTGGAAGGAAACAACATGAAAAAATGCACCAAACGCATGGTTTTCATAAACATAAAATACAAGGAAAAAAATTGTTATCCATTTTTTTGTATGTCACTATGGTTGCGATAGAGGTGGGATCTCTAGTGAACAATGAAACTCATGAACAACACCAAGAAAGCATCACACTCTTGTTTCTCTGGTCATATTAGTCACATAAAATGATGTTCTGCAAGAGGATTTTGGCTAAGGCATTCCCAGTATTGAAAATTCTTACATGAAAATTGGAAATAGAAAACAAAAACCAACGAACAGGAATGAAACTATGAAATTGAGACTCACCAATGAATGGGGAATGACAAAAGCGCATCCCCTAGCCTGGAAAATGAAACAACAGGTCCACCTGCGGAAGCAGGACCCCAACGTTGCAAAGTTTAAGCAAACAAGAGCAAGCAACAAACAACAAACCAGTGAACAAGCACCTAGAGGTCCAACTATAGCTTCAGGACCTCAACTCTGCAAAGTTGAATAAAACAACAATAAGAAGCATCCAGCGAACCAATGAGCAAGCTTGAACTAGTCAACCAGGAATGTCGGTGAAGAACAATATTGCCCAAATTCACTGCAGACAATATTGTATAAAAAAATCGAAGGAAAATGTATTGTAACACATTTGTTAAGAAAACATTTCAGGCTGTGAGGCTTATCAGGTAAACATTTAAGGCTATGAGGACCGTCCAAAGGCTTCCCACTGTGTAAACATTCAAGATAGTTTCATTTTTCATGCTTGGAATTCTACATCTACAATTGTAACTGTGCTTCTGTCATTCCCCATTAATGGGTAAGTTTCACTACCATGGTTTCATCCCTATTCGTTGTTTGTTTTTTCCAATTTGCAAGCTAGAATTTTCAATACTGGGAATGCTCAAAATCCTCTTACAAAACATCTTTGTATATGAATACTATGACTAGAGAAACATGACTGTAATTTTGTCATAGTTTTGTTCATGAACACCAATGTTCGACATAGAACCCACCTCTATCGCAGGCACAATGACATATAAAAAAGGAAAACGAATTTTCTCCTCACATTTTTTGTTCCTCAAAACCATGTGTTTGGTGCATTTTCTTCAGATTGCACCTCATATTTTTTTTGCATTGCTATTATCCAATGACTCTTGGTTTGATGTCCAGGACATGGAAGTGAGCACATGTGATTGGAAGGGAACAACCTAAAAAAAATGCACCAAACGTATGGTTTTCAGGAACAGAAAAAATGAGGATGGTTGCGATAGAGGTGGGTTCTGTATCGAACATTGACGTTCAAGAACAAGACCAATACAGTATCACATTCCTAGTTCTATGGTCGTAGTACTCACATACAAAGATGTTTTTCAAGAGTATTTTGACTCGAGCATTTCCAGTATTGAAATTTTTTACTTTAGCAAACAACAAACAACGAATAGGAAGGTAAACATGGCACTGAAACCCACTCGTCAATGGGGAACGACAGAAGCGTAGTTCCAATCGCGGTTGCAGAATCCCAAGCGTGAAAACTGCAACAAGAGCAATAGGCAAACAAGAGCAACAACAATAGGCAAACAAGAAACCAGAGAACAAGCAACGCAAAAGCATCAACCATTGAACCAGTAATGTTGTTGAAGAACAATATTGTCCATATTCATTGTAGACAACATTGTACAAAAAAATTCACAGGAAAATGTATTGTAACAGACCTGTTAAGTAAAAATTTAAGGTTGTGAGGCCTGTTAGGTAAACATTTAAGTCTGTCAAGACCATCGAAGGGCCTCGCGTTGTGTAAACATTTAAGAAAGAATGCAATGTGGCAGACCTGTTTACGTATGCAAAATAACTATTTTATTATTTTATAATAATATAAAATAACAATAACAATTAAAAATATATATATTAATAATAATAAAAATAGTTCGAACAATAGAGACTATGCAAAAAGAAATTTAGTCAAAGGACAAACTAATATGAAGTCAACTAATAAAAAACTGACTCTCGATGCTCAAAACTTTGGATATCTAAACATTTTAATAAAAATAGTAAAAATTCAGAAAGACCGTAGATGATCAAAAACTTTGGATATGCT